>CAUYPK010158294.1:0-14564 GCA_963574355.1 Loris lydekkerianus
GAAAAAGTATCCAATGTACTCAGCCCTACTATGAAGCTAAATTATAGCTTTCACATGAAGGCTATAACCCAACTATAGCACAAGACTATGGGGAAAGGGCCAAGGAAGGGGAAGGGAGGGGGGAGGTTTGGGTGGAGGGAAGGTCATGGGTGGGGCCACATCTATGGTGCATCTTAGAATGGGTACAGGCGATTGCACTAATGTACACAGCTATGATTTAACAATTAAAAAAATAAATTTGGAAAAAAAAAAAAAAGAATTCCATCTCTTAATGATACAATAAAAAAAAAAAAAGTTTGTGTTCTTTCCATTTAGATATCTCTGAGATTCCCTCTTGACCCTCAAATGCACTCTCTGACCCCAAACAAGCCCGAATGCATAAAAGTACCCTAAGAATTAGATACAAAGCAGAAATTTGTTTCCTAACAGATTTCAACATAGCATTGCCATGGAGAAGGCTCAATTTTCTTCTGCGCTCTGCAAATTGTTTTTCATCCTTACTCAGAGAGAGAGGGAGGGAGAGAGAGAGAGCAGGAGAAAAAAAGAGGAAAAGACTTACATGGGCTTCAGTTTTAGTACCTTTAGCTATAAAGCAATTACTAAAACCATTGCCTGGTAAATGAATCTGCAAAAATGAACAAGACCTCAGAAGAAATAAATAGTGAATTCCAGTAAATATAATTAAAAATGTAAGGAACCATTCCCTTTAAATATTTTGCATATACATTTATAAAATATATAGTAATGTTATCACTTCTTCTGAAGACATTTCTAAATCCTTCCTTAAAGCTTAGATGTACATAAATACATGTTTATGCCATGGGGGAAAAAAAGAGAAATTTTTGTTATTACTTGCATCTAGGGAAAACTAAACATATTTATGAAGTACCATTCATTTAAATATCTGTTTTTACTGCTAATCATTTGTTTAGTTAATGAAAAATATTCTGCCTTCATTAAAATTTTGAATGCTCAGAGGAATTTAAGAGCGACGACTGAAGGTCAGTTAATACTCTGAAATATTTACACTTGTAATAAAGGTAAATGGCTTTGCTTGACCTGAAAATTGTTTGCTCTTTTTTACCAGAGGAATACGCACTGAACACTGCTTAGCAGTTTGCTAACTATTTTTTCTTGATATGGTTGTCGTCCGCTGTTTTGTCTTTAGCTGAAGCATGTATTTAAGAAATGTTTGCTTATGTCTCTATTAAAAATCACATATAGAAACATATTTGCTAAGCCTGGGCGAAATATCAACTTCTTAAAATGCAAACCTTTTTTTCCTTTTTCATTGCAATTAATGACCTAGTTAAGATTGAGCTGTTAATGTAAGAAACATTTTTTAAATTAAATTTTGATAATGGAATTGTAAGTGGGTTGAAATTCATAAATTGACTAATTATACTTATGAGTCTATGCATGGCTCAAGGAGATGGTTAACATGAGGCAATACAGACATATAATATTATTTAAGTAAATTCTATATAAATTAGAGATTTCTCATTATTTATTATCATTGTGTTGTGGTCCTTTATAATCATAACCTTGAAAGTTTTGCCAGATGGACTATTTGCTATGAATGTTTTTTACTTACAATCTGTATGTGTGGTCATTAATACATGGTTCAAGATTGTGTGCAGGTAGAATATCCCTTTCTGAAGTAACTAGAATCAGAAGTGTTTCAGATATTACATTCTTTTAAATTTTGGCATTTTTGCATATAAATAATCAGCTATTTGGGGGTTGGGAGCCAAGTCTAAATATATTTATGTTTACATACATCTTATACACATAGCCTGAAGACAATTTTGTTTTCCCCTTATGGACATTAAATAAACTGTGTTGTGTGTCTGAGTTTTGACGGTGACCCTTCATATGAGGTTGGGTGTGGAATTTTCCTCTTGTCAAAAAGTTTTAAATTTTGCTGAAACATCACAGGAAGGCAGAAACAAACACATGTACTCAATACTAGGTTGGAACCCACTGATCCACGCTGAAGTGCACGTGTGGAAGTAAATCTCAATGAAAATCAAGCTGGGGAAGAAGGAAGGAGAGGATGGGTAAATTCAGACCGACTGGGTACAGTACACAGTGGGTGCGAGGTAAGCTTATAATCTTGACAAAATGTGTGCTTTTGCACCAAGTATGTAAATAAAACAAAGTATGTAAACAAAACACATGTACTCCTTAATATTCTGAAATAAAACAAAAGCCAAAAGTAACACGAACAAAACATCAAAAAAAGTTTTAAATTTTGGAGCAATTCTGATTTTGGATTTTTGAGTTAGGGGGGCTCCACCTGTATTAAGTTCTTCTCTGGGGCCAGCTGTGGTGGGGAGCAGATGCCTAGATGGTTGTTCACGAGGCAACCCAGGTTGAACATATCTCCCTTCTTTGGCCTCCATTTTTAGCTCTGATATAGATTCCTTCCTGACACTCTGATTAAATAATTCTGATTAAAGCACCGTAATCCATAGAAAGGGATAAGTTGTCATCAATGCCCATGAACATCACTGCACTCAGCATAACTCTTTCCTAGCTACTAGTTAGTTGCTAGAAGACTCCTGTGGGATAGGATATAAGTTGGTCAAATTTGAGGCAGGGAAATACAGAGGCTGTTTTGGAAGTTAGCACAAGCTGACAATACAAGGAGTCAGCCCTGGAGACGATGTCTAGGGACTACCCTAGGATGAGAAATAGGGAGAATTTGTTTCCTGCACTTTATTAAATTTCCATCTAAGACATAAAAGTTGTATAAAGAGAGACATACTGCACACTTAGCAGGATCATAGTAAACTGATTTGGAGAGAAATCCCTCATTATTTTCAGGGGAAGCAGGCAAAGCTTTCGGGTGGACATGCTCTTGGCGGAGCTGTTTGTTTGCAGAGAGGAAATAGAAGTGTTGAATCTAAAGCAGGGAAAGAGGAGCTTACTTCATGAGAGGGCAGAAAATGAGCTTATACAATACAAAACAAAAAGTTGCAGGCACAAAACTGATAGCTTTTGATACATTAAACAACAAAAATATTAAACTTATTTTTTTTTACTTCAGTTTATAGACTAGAAGTGTGTTCTAGCATCAAGCTTTTTGATCAGTTTTTTAGGAATCTTCATTTCCTGCCTTTCCTAATAGCACGTTGTCTGCCCGCTTTTGTTAATCACCAGTGCAGGAGGGGGAAAAAAACTCTGCACAATTTTTATAAACTTACTGAAATTCGCAAAGTCCTTTTTTCAGTTATTGGTATTATAGACTGACATAATCATCAAGAAATTTCTGGCAAAATTGGTCTAGCAGATGATCTGCCTCCCAGGATGTGAATCAGATACAAAGATAATGTGTGATATGGGAGGACCATCAATACCAAAATAGGAGATTTGGAGGGTGTGTGTGAGTATGTGTGTGTTGAGGGGATTGGGGCTCTGTTTTTGGTTTTCCCCCATCTGAAATGAACTAAGTATTATTCTGGTAAAAGTTGAAGAGTGTTGGGTGATAGCCAAATTTTTTCCAACCTGGTAATTTTAAGATTTTTCCTACTTGGATGAAAGTAGTCTAGAGTTTATATGTCTTTCAAAGCTTTGGAGACCTCGAGTCTTGTGGATAGTAGTAATAATTTCTTTTTTAAAGTATGAAGATCTAAAAGTGAAATGATTTGTTTCTATGCCTTGTGTACCTCTCGGAGGAACCTAGAATGAGGAACCTCAGTATCCATTTGGAAGCAATGTGCCCATGGTGATCAGGACAGCAGCAGGCAGAAAACTTTCTGAACTGGCACTGAGCTTGTTTCTCCCCTGGGCACCAGACAAGCAGAGCACAACTTACCAGCAGAGTTCAGTGAAGTTAAAGTTGTCCATATGGGACCCAGCAGTGATATGTAACTATGGAGAAATATCTTCATCCCCAGGTTCAGAAAGATGTAGCTTTATTTGAATTCCCCCTAAAATGCTCAACACTAGTGCTGGCATCAAAAACACATAAACAAGCGTGAGATCTCTTTCTCTCTTTTTAGATTCACTTTCTTTCTGTTTTCTGTGCAGAATGATAACAGGAGAAGCAGTTGCCTTCATTAGCAATCATGGCTCACATTCTATCTTTTCAGTTCTGATCCTAATCATGGCAAAGCCCCAGCAGCCTCTTGAAGCACTGCTGAGCAATCCATGTTCAACTGTGACCCGAATTTTAAAATAAAAAAAGAAAGGCAATGTTTCCAAATGGCTTATCACGAAGTGTTTTCACAGATAGTAGAGTCCAGTTGCAGCAACTTTTAAGGATATGACATTTCAGTTATTTATTTCCCTTTTCTTTTGTTCTTTCTCCTTCCTTGCATTGGTTTGCAAATTCCCGTGATCCTTAGAATTCATATAAAATACTGATATTAGCAGCACCTGATTATCATTCATTGAGATGAGGAAAATATGATTGTTATTCTCAAAGAACTTACAAAGTCATCATCATTTTTTGTACAGCCAGTGAACTACGGATGGCTTTACATTTTTAGGTAGTTAGAGGGAAAAAAAAAAATCAAAAGAAGATTTCCTATTACATGAAAATCATGTGAAATTCAGATCGAAGCATCCCAAAATAAAGTTTTATTGGAACACAGACATTTATTTATGCATTATGGAGGGATTCTTTCATAGTACAACAGAGTTGAGTACTAAATACCAAGCTGGTCTGGCCTGCAAAGCCCTTTATAGGAAAAGTTTGCTGACCTCTGAATTAGAATATAAAACAGTAAGTTTTAAAAGTAGATGTGAAGAAAGTGTTGCCCTGATTAACTGCCTGGGCCATTTACATTTTCCAAAATCAATTATTAGTGCTTAATATTTTGAAGACGTCTCATACTTGTGGAGTTCTTTTCCATCAACAGCAGTTAATCATCACAACGAATGCAAGCGAAGGTGACTCCACAATGTCTGTGAGTCAGACGAAAATGCCTCTTCCCACAGTGGTGGGGCTTAAGAAGAAAATGAAATTCATAGGAGGTGAAAACATTCTATCTCAAATCTTCCCCCAAGTTTTAATAAACATATATGCATGGCTAACAGGATTGGAGAAGAATTTTCCACTATCCTTGGGGTGGGTTGGTGGGGGGGGGGGGGGCTAGGATGATTTGTTGCTGAAGAAGAGGCAGAATCTAGTGTTTTGCATATGATGGGCAGGCAGGAAATGCCTCCCATGACAGACTCCCAAATTCTCAGTTTCTTGCCCTCTGCCTGCTAACCATCACGGGGGCAGCCATGCCCTATCTTTGAGGTTGAGGAGACTTTCAAGCTTAATACTGTTGCACACTGTTTTCCACCATGAGGTCCTGATCATCATTTAGCTGGGGAACCAGGAGGGACATTTTCCATGATCCACTTCTCTGTAAAGTTTCGGAGTATCTAGTCTACTGGTGAAGTCTGAAAAAGATGAAAAAAAGAGGGAAGAAAGAACTTGCTTTCAAGAATGATAATCCCTATTCTTCACTCTTTCCTTACACAGCCTGACTTTTAAGCAGTATACTCAACTCTTCAAGTGTTTCCTGGAATTAAACAAATGGTAGCAGTCTACGCATGCACAGCATAGGGGGAGGGTTAGCCTACTCACCCTCATTTCACCTCTGGGAGCTCCCAGGCTCAGACAGGTTAGTGAATTGCTTAAGTTCATAGAGAGTTTGGGAGGTGGCAAAATTAGAATTTGGACTACTGAATGGAATTTGGGGCTCCTTCTATCATATCACGGCTGACATCCTGGTTATAGAATATCATGAAAGCTGTCTGTCTAGATCTAGCTGTGTTTGTTGGACTTGATTTAAGTATATTAACTTGGAAGCCTTGTATTCCTGCAAAGAAACTGCTCTAGACTGATAGCATGGCCTATGTTACCCAAGGCAGGGCTTCTCCAAGGTCTTTCAACTGCAGCTCTTGAGCCAACATTGCCTAAAGAGCCCCCATTCACCTCAAAAAATGACTTTTTAAAAGTTAGATAAAGGCAGATAGCTCTCAAAAGACTGAAGGCAAAGCTTTCTTAGGCGGGGTCCTCCTGCCAACTCAGTGCAGACTTGTTCAAATGTATGGTGCGGGGAAGTGAAACAAGTCCCAGATCAGAAGTGAAAAATCACCTCATTTCAACTGGATTTGGTGATGCTTACAATCCAATGGGATGGTGTCAGAGGTCCAGATAGTCATAGGAAGCCTGTTCCATACCCCAGTTTGTACTGTCTTCCAGGTGGGGCCCTCACCGACATGACCTAAGCAGATAGGACATAAGGCGATACGTTATAGAAAAGGTTGCTCATTAAACAAAATTGTGCCTCTTGTAAAAAATCGAAAATTGGGCAATTCTGCTGAATTACAGATGGCAATCATTTGGTACTCACTTGCCCATTATTGCACAATGGCAGCTATCATCCCAGGAATTGGAATGAGGAGTTTTCTATCCATAAAAAGAAATAGCATAGAGGTTAAACATGTGGTCTCTTGTCCAGCTGAATCAGACTCTGAATCATCCATTTATTATGATTTTTTTACCAGTGTGATATTAGGCAAATGATATAACCAGTCTTCGCCTCAGTTTTCTTAACCACAAAATTATGAAAACAGTATATCTGATATTTGTGAGGATTAAATTATTACATGCAAAGCGCCTTAAAGATATTTGGCACATAAACGAAATTCAATTAAAAAACCCTGTAACATATACGTACATGATTTAGGAGAGACCTCGATATTGCTTTAGGATTCCTATTCTCATTTGAGTGTAGGCAGTAGGATTTCAATGCAAAATTAAATTATATTTGCATTTAAATTTGCTGGAATTATGCTGAAATAAAAATTATTTTATCATGGGAAGCTGTGCAATCAGAAGAAAGACACACAAGTGTTGTTTATCATTATGTAATGGCTTATACTTATATAATAGCATCTGTTTCTATGTACCAGGAACTGCTCTAAGCTCCTTTCTATAAATTTAAATCATTTAGTCCTTGTGACAACTCTGAGGATTAGTAAGTACTATTATTATCCCCATTTTACATATGCAAGAATGCAGGCGAGATAAGGAGAGCGAAGCAATGATTCCAATCGCTTTATCTCTTACATTGATGGTAACTACGAATTTCTGGCCTGGCATTAGATCTTATTTTTTCAATGTGTATTGACTTCCATTTCTTACTTTTTAATTTTTAAATGTTTTTTTATTTATTTGTTTTAAGGCAAGCATGAAACCAAGTTTGTTAAGGAAGAGAAAGGTAGGTTTACAAAGTGAGAGCAAGATATAGGCTTACAGAGCAAGATACATTTGCCATAGACAGCGAATGTGCCTCCATCGCCAGGGCAAGTAGGTAAAGAGACAAAGAAGTAAAGAGGCCAGCTTAATTTTCTTAAAGCTAAGTTTCTTCTGTGAATTATTTATATTAAGATTTTGGGCTCGGCACCTGTAGTACAGTGGTCACAGAGCCAGCCACATACACCGAGGCTGGCGGGTTTGAGCTTGGCCCGGGCCAGCTAAACAACAATGACAGCTGCAATAAAAAGTAGCTGGGCATTGTGATGGGCACCTGTAGTCTCAGGTACTTGGGAGGCTGAGGCAAGAGAATCACTGCCCAAGAGTTGCTGTGAGCTATGATGTCACAGCACTCTACCAAGGGTGACATAGTAGGACTCTGCCTCAAAAAAAAAGATTTTGCTGACTGTGTATTTCATGGAGGGTTATTGAGACACAGTGACAAACCAGTTGAGGAATAGAGGGCAGTCGATGTGTGATTTCTGGAGGAGATTAAGAAATGGAGATTAAGTGATCTGGAGAAGCCACCATAAGCCACAGTTGCTAACAATAGAAATACTTTTGAAATTGCATCATGTTGAAGATAACAAAATTCAAAATGGTGAAGATGCTTGACTACACAGGTACTGAAGTCATTGAAGGTGAAATCCTAATGGCAAAAGCTTGCCTAGCAAAGCATCATGAGAAACTTCCCATTGGAAACACTGATGAAAGCTGCTCATCTCTGATTACTCCCTGAAATAACTCTTTATTTAGGTCTTCACAGAGTATGCTTCTGCTTGAAACCTATCGGGTTTATTTTTATTATATAAACAGCAGCCTTTGAAAGGAAAATAACCAGTGCTATTACCAGCCACTGTGTTTGAACTGAACCAATTACCCAAATCATGGTGGCTTTGAATTAGTTCTTTTTGTGTTTATGAAAACATGCTTGTAGAATTGAGTTTTTCTTGACCATCATTCATCAGTAAGAAGAAAGCTCAAGTATTTTAGAATAACAGTATAATTCTCTATGATTGGCTGATGGGCAACATTGGGCTATGTTGATACTCAAAGGGATTGTGGAAAATATTTCTGGGTATTTGATATTTTCAATTTAAATGGTAGGACTGTGTATGAAAGTTGTTCCTGTGCTTCATCCACAACAGACCTGATTCATTCTTCTTTCTTCTACTAATGTGCGGTGAACACACCTTACAGCTGGAGTGGAAGTGCCCACAAAAGGAATGATGCCTCGTCCACTCACACCATGCTCAGAGGCTTCGCCCCTCAGATGTCAATGGCTGACTTCTAACTCAGAGGGGGAAGCCTTGAGGTGAATGATCTAGAGTTCCCCTGTTTCATTCCATCTTTGGGAAAAGCAGACTATAAGGTAGTACTGCAAAATATTAATATTTTCCTGAAAGATGCCAACAAGAGCTCAAGAAACCAGTGTCATCTTTCAGATGAAAATTTCCTTCTAATGTTCCTCCCGAAGTCCTGGTGGATTGATCTATTCTACCCTGGCAAGGTGAGCTCGCCCAAGTGGAGGAAGAGAACCATGATGTTTTCTTATGGGCATTTGATAAATGGAGTGTTAGAATTTTAGGTCTAGCTAGAGCCTCCATTTATTGTAACAGTTGGGGATAGGGGAATCCTGAACTGGGCTTCTCGGGGTAACTTTGTGCCACAGCCAGTGTAAGAATGCAGATCTGTGGGATCCCTGTACAACTTTGCCCCCCACAACAAGTCATGACCAAAAGGACCCAGCAGTCTTCAGGTGACTCTCAGTTCTCTTTTCTCCGTAGTAGACTGCACTGCTCTGAATGAGTTATATTCAAAATTACATAACATTTCTTCTAAATTGCAGCTGGTCTGCATTCTAGTGGTAATATGTCCTGAGACTCAAAAATATTCTCCCTGAAATAAAGGAACTCCATCTCCTTAAAGTAGCAAAGCATTGATTGTCTTATTTATTGATGCCTCCCACAGAGCAGCATCACTGAGATGGATCATGGAGCGCTGTTCTGGTTCATACTAATTACAGTGCAGTTTTGAGAAATGATTTTATAATGGAAAACACGAATGTGGAACATGTTGATGGAAGTTTTTTCTTTAAATCAAGTGTAACATTTTTTCCAGAATATATACAAATAGTTATTTATACATGTAAATACACATTTATATATGTAAAACATGCATAATGTTGGGGTGTATAGCACACGCCCTGGGTGAAGGGTTCAACTATAGCTTGAACTTCACCTTGGAAGTGAAAAAATGTAGCCTAAACATTTGTACTCTCAGATCAATCTGAAAATATATGTATGCATTCATATTATTCAAAATATCATTATGCATCCAGAACTTACAACTTACTGTTCAAGTGTAATAATTTTTGTGGACTTACACATTAAACAATTTATTCCTCCAGTATATCCCTGACCCAGTGCTGTGATTAGTGGGGAGCTAGAGCCAAAGAAACATTTTAACTCAAGAGAAATTCAACCATCTACATGTGAGGGTTACAACCATCTGCATGGGTAGTTACAGACCTGGGGGACTCAGCTCCCTGCTGGTTGGAGTAGTGTTCTTGCCACAGATGGAGACTTCAAGACCTGTATTCATCTGAAAACTTTCAAACCCATGCAGGAATGGAAACAAGCTGGTTTTGTTCAAGAATACTGACTTTAAGGTGTGGGGTTTAGTTTATTTGTTTTCTGGTTTCTGTGAAGAGCTTTTCCCCTCTATCCTCAGGAAGACATCAGGCTTGTGTTCTCCTCAGAACACAAAGAAGAAGCTGAAATATCAAGCTGTGTTTATGCCTTGTGGAGCCCCCAGGAGTCTGAATTAACACTCATACCTTATTAGAAATGTTGCAGCTCTTTTAAAATTCTGACTCTACACGCATCCAGCAGAGAGGCTGGTGAAGGTCAGGGTGGCTGCGAGAAAGATTTCAGAGGCACGATCCATCAGAAAAACAGCCAAAAGCAATAAAGCAACAAAACGTGGTACAGGAGAAATGGGGAAAGCAGATGAAAATAATCTCTGATTAACAGACAAGCTATTCTTGAATCATGGCAAGTAGGTCAGAATTACAGAAATGAGGCGCCTAAAAAACCCTTTTCTCTGAGGATCTCAGACCCAGGAATGGTTTCCTCAGTGTGAAGGGAGATGCGGCACCCTCCCTGTCACCCACCGTCTCACCCATCCAGGCCACGCTTTCTTTCTGTCCCCCCAAGAAGACATTTTTGCAGACCCCAGGGGCAATTTTCAAACTCCGTATTTGATGCAGTCTCAATCCACCTTCCCCACTCACTGAGAAATGAATGTCATTGTTCTTTTAGGGGCTACCATCAAACTTTGAGTTACACTGAGACCCTTCCAAGCTTATTTATTTTAGGTCCTAAAAAAAAAAAAGAAGTGGGCAATATGTTTTAAATGTGATTTTCGTGTTCCTAAGCAAATCACTTAACTTCTTCAAATCTTGTCTGTGTAACTATAAATGTAATAATAACATTACGTGTCCTGGGGTGGCATGGCTCCTGGGAGGCACTGGCTGTGATAACTGAGTCATTAGGTCTGGAGCCAGGGTGTGAGGTGCAGCTGGAAACGTCAGACAGAGTCCTTGCCCATTAGGAAAGATCCAGAGTTCTAGGGCTGCATGACAAGAGCATAAACCTAAAGAGATAGTTGTATCATGCTGAGCGAGAAAGGAGACAAGATGTAACCCAAAGGGGACCTGCTAGATGAGAAGCTGCAGAAACCCAGTAAATCCAGGCATCCAAAGTTAAGGGGGGAGCAGAAGCAAAGGGGAGGTAGGGAGTCTGAAACAGGAGGTCCAGCCAAGACGAGGTGGAAATGGGGCAAGGACTGGATGGGAAGATGGTGTTAGTGCAGCAGGAAGTTCACGTGTGCTGAGATGGGGGACAGTAATGCAAACAAGGTTATCTTTAATTAAATTAATGAAAATTAAAATTAATGATCAGTAAGGAGTCACTATTTAAGGGGTAAACTCTAGTTAAATGTAGTGATAGACCATGTCACCGTTGGACAGCATTCCATGTTTCTTCCTAGGAAATGATTATACTTCTCAGCCTCTTAAATTCAAAGGTGGTTGGGAGATTTTCTTTGACCAATGCAACACAAGCCACCTGATAGAGTCCTTACGAGCCAGAACCTGCTTCTCTGTGCTCTCTTTCCCTTCTGACTCCTTATCTGGCAGAGTCAGTCTTTCTTTCTGGGTCTTGGACATAAGAGTAGAGTTCCCAAATGACCTTTAATGAACATATAGCAAGAGATAAAATTTTGTTATTTTCCACCACAATTTTCTTTTCAAACTCAGCATTTATCTAGCCTATCCTGTCTGATACAAATGAAGATTACTACTTGGAAACCAATAATTAATGGTTACGCCTGGTTAGACTTATTTTACTATGATAGGCAAAGTATAACAGTGATGTTGCAGGAGAAAGTAACTGGAAAAAAAATCCAATTACATTGTTCAGAATAATTTGTAACAGAGAGTGAAGTCTCTAGGTAAATTTGTTAACTCTCCTAAAATCATAGTCAGTCAAGTGAAAAATAAATTAATAGGAGACCTAGCTTCCTTTATTCTCACGTATCTTATAGCCTAACTTGAAGTCAGCACAAATACGTATGCATATGTACACACACACACTACTTTCACCAGATCAAAACATGTTGGAGGGTCCAATTCTTGCCATTGTAAGAGTTCAAAGTTTAAGAATACCAAAGGTACACAGTTGATGAGTTTTGTTATTATGATTTTGGTATTATTATTATTATTAATATCATTTTACTGTTGCTTTTGTGGTAGTAGATATCAGGAAGATATATAAAGAGTAGAGCTTGATTGGAATTGCAAAAATAGGTTCCATTCCTTGTCATACTTAGTTTCTGAACCAGGTAGTCTTTGAATGGACAATACACGAAGGGAGAAAGGGAATTGATCATTTTAAATAAACAAATGCCTTGAGGAAAATCGCCATTTGGGGGTATTGGACTGCAGAGTAAGGAAGGTTAGCAACAACAAAGATGCAAGGAACTGTCTTTAGAGAGAGACAAGGCATGATTTCCATCTCTAGAAGGAAACCAAAAGGGAACCCTAGGAGCCAGGGAGAGTTCATCTCAGGGCATAGAGGCAAGAATGAATTCTCAAAGGCAGAGCCAGGTCAGAGGAGACTGTTCAGTGATGAATGGCCTAGTCTCCATCTGACTTGGCCTAGGGAAGCAGGCTGTGCAGGGATGGAAGGAGGGATTTTCCCTCACCCCCTCCCATTTGCAAGCACAGCTTTTCTTGGCTTTGGCATCAGTAATCCCTAGCTCACTGACTATGGGACTGGCATTCGTCTCAAGCCCCTAACCATAGTCATGATACACAACAGGAATTGCAGGGCCACTGGCAACACCAAATGTTCATTTTTCTCAATTGATCCAACATCCACTTTTAAATTAAGAAAAATGTTGAGAACAAAAGCAAGGGCCCTTCCTGAAAGAGTTGCTGAAGGGCATTCTCCTGAGGATGAAAGAAAATGGGAGTGAGACTTGGTTAATATCTGCACCGTCTCAGGTTATTTTAAAAACGCTCTTCTTGAGCATTTCAAATGAAGAGTTGCTTTTTATCACAAACTCTTTGAAAATTTTTCCTGAATTTCATCCAGTCCTTATTAATTTATAATCCTTCATTTTCTCCTTTTTTGTGTTAATAAAAAACAACATATTGAAGTATATACTGTTGCATTTGTCTACGTACACTTGCTGCAAAAACAAAGTTTATGAAGGATGCAGTCTTTTTTTAGATTAAATATTTCTAGTGTTTCAGCCAAACAATCATTCTAAAAGGATTTTATTCTTTAAAATTTGAAAACAAGTACATCCAGCCTTTTTATAGATCAGTAATGGAAAAATTCTTTCAATACATTATAAATGTGAAAGTCTGCTACCTCTAATGGCATAGAATTTACTACACAGATCTTCTTTCCTTCCCTTCCTTTCTTTCTTGTGCAGGGTCATGCTCTATTGCCCAGGTAAAGTGCAGTGAGATCAGAGCTCACAGCAACCTCAAACTCCTGGGCTCAAGTAATCCTCTTGTCTTGTTTTCCTGAGCATTTGGGATTACAGGAGTAAATTGTCACGACCAGCTAATTTTTCTATGTTTTTGTAGAGATGGTGTTCTCAGTCCTCCCCAGGTTGGTCTCAAACTCCTGGCCTGAAGCCATCCTCCCACCTCAGCCTCCCACAATGCTAGGATTACAGGTGTGAGACATTGCTCCCAGCCTGCATAGCTTTTTTCAAACATTTCTAAAATGTAATGGGGTATAAATACATACGCACATATATGAATAAACAAATGAACAATTGAATAGAACTTATCTATATAAATATATAAGTAGGTAACATGTCTGCTGATGCAGATGGGGAAACCAAGGCAAAAATGTAGACATTACTGCACTGCATGTGATTATGACAAATCATATTTAAGTGCAAAAAAGATGTTTGAAGAGGACCAAAAGAATTAACTTTTCTTATATGACAAAATAGACCATTGTCCTAGTCTATTTGGGGGAGATTATGGGTGCTCTAGGAAGTCCCCTGTCCTCAAAGAGTGATCCACTCATTTTGTGCTGGTACCTAAGACACCATTGTAAGAGATTCATTGCTTGGGTTGAGACGAGGTTTTAGTTTATTTTTTAATTATCTGCCCACATGACACTGACAATTTTTGCAAAGTGAAATTGTACGTAGTTAACCGGTATGCACAGGGATAAACAAGCAGATTACATAAAAGAGCTCAGGATGAAAAACAGCAAGCCTGTGTCCCGTCCTCATCTCTCAGGTCTAAACCAAGGGAGAAGGGACTTTAACAGTTGCTCCTTTTAGTTCCCCTGTTTGTCATTTTCCTTATTAATAGATGTTTCCCCCACTCTTTTTTTATTGTTAAATCATAGCTGTGTACATTAGTGCAAAAATGGGGTAAATGTGCTGATTTCATATACAATCTGAAATATTCTCATCAAACTGTTCAATTTAGCCTTCATGGCATTTTCTTAGTTATTGTATGTAGACATTTGCATTCTACATTTAGTAAGTTTCACCTGTACCCATTTTAAGATGCACCATAGATGTGGCCCCACCCTTACCTCCCCCCTCCCTTTCCCTCCCTTGGCCCTTTCCTCATAGTCTTGTGCTATAGTTGGGTTATAGCCTTCATGTGAAAGCTATAATTTAGCTTCATAGTAGGGCTGAGTACATTGGATACTTTTTCTTCCATTCCTGAGATACTTTGCTAAGAAGAATATGT
>CAUYPK010158295.1:0-59171 GCA_963574355.1 Loris lydekkerianus
TCAGAGAGCCACACCACACAGTGACCTGCCAAAACAGACAAACACTCACACAAAAGCATATAATTTTAACAATAATATATTAAACACATAATATAACATGCTCAGTCAGGTGTTTTTTGTTACCTTGTTCGCCACCCCTGGATAGCTCACAGCAACCTCAAACTCTTGGGCTTACGCAATCCTCTTGCCTCAGCCTCCTCAGTAGCTGGGAAAACAGGTGTGTGCTACTACACTGTATAGTTTTTTCTATTTTTAGTAGAGACAGAGTCTCCCTCTTGCTCAGGCTGGTCTCAAAATACTGAGCTTGAGCAATCCACCCTTCTTGGCCTCCCAAAGTGATAGGAGCATGAGCCACCATGCCCAGCCTTAGTAAGTATTTTTAGACTATTATTAAACATTCAAGGTCTCTTTTCATCCTTTCCTTAGTTCTTAGTCTATACAGTCAAGATATTCCACAGCAGAGAAAGAAGCTCAAAATCTTTTTTACTTATAAGTTCAAATGATAAAGCAAACTTACTGCAACTCTTCAAAGTCATAATGTGAACTAGTTTTTTAAAAATGAAAAGAATGGAAGGAGGGAGGCAGGGAGATAAGAAGGGGAGAAGAGATAGGAGTGGGAGATAATGATGACCAACCTCAGGAAAATAGCTTATTACTAAAACTTTCTTCAAGGAAACTTTACATCCTCCTCCAAACAAGTCATCAAATGCTTCCAACTTTAACATCATCTTACTGCTAGTGACGTCTACCTTTTTACCAAGTATATAAATAGGGGATATATCATGAAGCAAGATTTTGGAAAAAAACATCATTTTATCAAGTAAACTAGTTTATTAAGGATTATACCATTTTTTAAGATACAAAATGATTAAGGTCTAAATTATTCTTTCATTGCAGCCCTTTTTTTATAAGCAGCCTTCCTAAGAATACACATGTCACATGCAGTAGTCTTCTTCATAGCTACCCAAAGTACATTGAGTACCCTGATAACTGATTACAGACAAATTTCAAACATTTATTTTCTAAAAACATCACGGAAACAATTTTTTTAAAAAACTCTCTCAGATTAGTATTACACAATATTTTACCTGCATCTGTAAGACTGCATCTGTTTGTAACAGAGTAGTTTTGGCTTGGGCATCAAATACAAATGGATATGTGCAGATTGTAACAGGGATATCTGCCAACTGGAAATAAAAAATTAACTTAGTACAAATTGATTTGTGATAAATTTATTATGGGGGTACTGTCATTTCTTGTAAAGTTGATCACATTCTCAGTTACATGTGTAGTTAAGGAACTACAAATAAAACATGTTGCTTATTTCTGAATTTAGAATTGTTAGTAATTAGTTAAGGCATTGGAATAAAGCCAATTTGCAATCTGAGGAATTATGTACATGAGAGTCCACAGAATTCTAAATTAAAAGTATCCTTTGCTTAGCATATATTAACTCCAAGTTTCAATGAATAAGGTTGCAAATCGGGGGCTTCTATGTAGAATACAGTATCCACTTAATGCATGTTAGTTAGGGCTTCTCTAGCAACTGAGGCCAGTGATAAGCAATCTGCCTATTTCTTCAGCTACCGGGTATTTAATGAAGGTCATGTCATTAGGGTACCAGAAATATTATGAGTCCAACAATCTGTTCATTTACTTAACATACAAAAAGAGTACCATTAGTATTGTTATTCTGTTAGCCCTCAAAGTTAGGAGAACTAATTAATTATTGCCATTACCAGACTAGAAGGTGATAACAGTACAATAAAATACTAAGCATTATGAGTTGTCAGTCACACATTCTTGTAGGTGGGGAAAGATCTACTCCTATCATCTACCCAACAAGGCAATATTATGCCTGCCCTGACACAGAGCTCCTGCTATAAGGAGCTATAAGGCTTCCATTGAAAATTAATATATAGACCCATAAAACAATTCCTCTCTTATTAAATTATCAGAAAAATTACAAAGCTCTTTATATTAAAGTCCAAATGTGCATTTTTATAATATCACTGTGCATAATTTAATCTTTGTTTTGCCCCTGCAGGAACATATATGCAGCTTACATATTTTAAGTTCCATTCATTCTGTCTCTAAATTGTCTTTTTTCCATGCTAAACATTCCCAATTTTTCCAGCCAGTCTGAAATTATGGTTTCTAGCTCTTCTCAATCCTACCTGTCTTCTCTTGAATATATTTCAATTTATGTAAGTCTCTCTTAATTATGGCCACCAAATCCAAATTATTATCTACTCTTTCTCAACATCAGACAATATGCTGATTTATATATGCACCTTATTGTAAATTACCACTCTTCAGAATTTCCCAAGTGACAAACTTTACATCTTTATCCTACAGTAGTGGAAAAGCCTAGCTATCGATCATAGAAAATAATTTTACTTTTCTGAAACTCAAAAAGATTTAGATATTTCTAAATTTCTCTTTTAGCTCCAAAACTCCATGTTCTCATAATTTTATATGCTTTTATCTGAAAATGAGGAAGGAAACAATATTAGACTTTAAATTTAATTTAAAGTTAGCTCAAAATGCCCTATTGGTTCAAGTGCTGGGAAAAGCATGCCAAAAAAAACAAAACAAACAAAAAGCAAAGCAAAGCAAAACCTAGTACCTCCAGGAGATAAAAGAAGTGCATTATTCTCAAGTGTTAACGGATAGTTTAGGGTTGTTTACTATGTAAGCCAAAGTGCTAGAACTTTATATTAGATAAGACAAAGTGAGAAAGATAATCATAATGAAAGAGCTTAATTTTGTGACCATTCTGATTTTCAAGTATTAGTTTAAAAAATAAACCTCATTTTACTTTTCTGCCCTATTAGGCAAGCATTTCTCAAATTTTGAAGTAAAACTAATGTACATTTTTTACTGAAAGATTTGAAGATAGGATCATTTCTGAAAGATACTGTTGAAAGGCATCACATTGGTGTAATGTTAACTAAAACAGGTTTAATTTTCTCCAAAAAATTCTTCTGAATTTTTAAACAGGACAATTTCTATAGAGTCAATTTTAAGAATGACATAAATATAAGAATCATACCAAAAAAAGGAACCTTTGGCTCTCCTATCACTTAGGACAAAACAGAGTATATCTTACTCCGAACATGAGACTTTATTACACCACACTTACCTCAGTTAATCCATGGTTGACATCCTAAGACAGCAGTGCAGAATGTAACAATAATGAGGAAAGAGCAATGTTAGTGTCCAAATTTAACTATTTCTATTCAAAGTAGCATTTCATATATTTTGCTACAGCAGCATATTGAATTAATGAGGTAGAAACACATCTACAACAAGCCTTACCCTTTCCACATGCATCTTATGTATCTATTTCTACATATTTGTTTCAGTATCTTGTGATCATAAAGTTATCTAGGCTTAGAACATAATGAAATTTGTTTTCAGCAACTAAGCACCCCCATTTGTAGAATTTAGGTGAAACAAGGAAGCTAATTCTATGCCTGACTTTGTCTTGAAGAAATGCTTTTATGGCTCAGTTTCTCTACCTGAAAAATGAAGAAAACATTCCTCAGAACACTTGGTTAATCTTGACAAAATGTTTGAAAGTGTTTAATAAATTAAAATGCTACATGGAAACAAAGTGAGCAAAAATAAGCCATTAATTGCTTTTATTTGACAGAAATAACCAGTAAAACATAAGGTATAATCTTATATTAAGTATTCTTTAAAACTGAATTAACTTAAAATAGAATATATAGGACAGGGCACAGGAGTTGGTAAGCAGAAAGAAGAAATGGTATATCGATGATGGAAGCAATAGTGAAAATTATAACGAAAGCTTACCACTTTACTGAACAGAAATGTGCACTTTCTTGCAGAAAGCTTCCACATATACTCAGAGTACAGACTCACGTGAAGTGCTAGAATCTTCAGAATTATGTTACTAAATTTGTGGATGGCACCTTATGGAGCGGGGAATGACCCTTTCCCAAAGACAGGGCATTGCCCTTGGCTACTGGGAGATGATCTACAAGTGACACAAGTGTCTATGTTTGCCTGAGGGCTTTGTGATGGGGGCTTGGGTCATGTGGTACCAGTTCTTCCTCCAGAAAGGCTGTGGACTGAACGTTAGCCACATGAGAAGGAGGTGACTGAGCCGCAATAAAAACTCTGGGCACTAAGTCTCAGGTAAGCTTTTGCAGCTGGCAATACCCTGTAAATAGTATCACTCATTCATGCAGGGAAAGTAATTTATCCATGTCTATGGGGAAAGGATAACAGACAGAAGGTCTGTCTTTGCTAACTTTCCTAGACTGTATCCTATGTACTTCTTCCCTTGGCTGATTTTAACCTGTGTCATTATGAATAATTTTCAGTGAGTTCTGGGAGGCCTTGTAGCAAATTACCAATCCTGAGGAGACTTTAGAGAACCCCTCAAACTTACAATTGGTATCAAAAGTGAGGATGGTCTTGTGTCAACTATTTTCTCTAATTCTTTAGCTAAGTCTTCACATGCCATAAGGGAGATTACTGGAGACTTTAAGACATTAGCAAAAAAAAGAATAGGATTTAAATAGAGTCATGTTTTGCTTATGCTTACACTGCTTTGGCAAATCCTATTCTGAAAAAGCAGAATATTCATATCCTATTCTGAAAAAGCAAATTGACAATAGTTTCTTTCAACATATTCAGAGGACCAAGTTATTACTATGTAACTGTTCTTATTGGAAGTGTTAACTAATGAAGGTCTTTAGAGACTGTTCTGCACAAAAAGACTTTGAAATCCTTTTATAGTACATCTTGTGGGGGGTTTTATTAAAAAAGAACTTTATTATTTTAGAGGTTTTAGGTTCATTGCAAAAGATGGAGAAAGATAATGATTGCCCATATAGCATATATATGTGTAATGTGCACAGCCTCCTGGTTTATCAACATCCTTCTTAAAAGACACTTAAAGTGTTATTACTAAGAAAGCTTGAATAAGCAAATAAAAAAAAAAACTATCAAAATTCACCTATGGCCTACTTGATAACTATACTAGACATCAATGGAGTTAATATTTAAGAGATAAATTTTATCTTTTGGTAAATAACAGAACATTAATATACAAGGTACCTATAAAGTTCATGTGCTTTTATAAAAGAGCCAACTATTTTAAATTGCACATGAACTTTATGGACACCTTGTATATGCACTATCTTTTCTATTGCTACACGTAATTAGATATACCGTAAGTGCTACACATACCATTATCCACTGAGCAAGTCAATAAGACAATGTTAAAATTTATTGCGAGACTAAATCATACTAAAGCAGAACATGATTTAGTTATTCCAAAAATTTGAAGGTGGAGAAAGTGAACTGTCAGAAACATGAAAAACAATGGGCTGCAAAAAACCTGAGAAAAGAGACTACTGGACATTAGGTAAAATGGTTTACTTAGGAGAGAAGTCCCAAAGGAAAAACCAGATTAAGTTCATCATTAGAAATTTCAGTTTAAAGGATTGTAGACAAAGGCTTAAATGTTTAAAAAAGTAAATGCTTTAAAAAGCAAGAATAAATTCTTCTGGGAAATATTTAGACTCGTAAGGTAGCTCAAATTAATCAACATAGCAGTTCCAAGGGAAATTTAAAGGGACAGGATATGAGGTCAACAAAAATATGCAAGATCAACTAAATGTCTATTGCTAAAAATTTAACACACTACTCAATGTGTGAGCAAGCTACTAGCGGCTCCAAATCCATATCATCAAGGACTAACTGCTGGCTGTTTTTAAGGAGGTAAAGGGATCCCAAAAGTGAGTTAAGGTATACCTCATATGCTCAATGTCATAGTTACTCAATGTCCTAGAAGCCAGGACACTGAGTAAAGGAATACTCAAAAGTCAAGAGTGTCAAGGTCTAAAACAGACTTCACTAAGGCTGGCTTTTTACACCAATGGTCAATTAGAGTTCTAGTTTTTAAAGACAAAAAAAAAAAAAAAAAGGCAGCCCTTGGCACCTTTTAGTTTCAATTGATTACTCACAGCAAAATACTAAGCTATTGCTGATGTCATTCTGATTTAAAGGCATAATAGATAGGTTCTCTCTGAGATAATATTAAGAAAGAATACTGAAGTTACTGAAGTAATTCAAATAAATATAAAGGGTCTTAGCTAACTAAGACAGAAATAAAAGGATACTTTTAAAATATGAAGGAAATGAAAATACACAAACATCATGTGGTCATTCAAAGCATAAGGAACAAAAATGACATTATGATCAGTCTAAGAATCTGAAGACGGGATCCCTGTAAAATATTAATGCCATTAAAAATGACAAGACAGCCTTAAAAAGCAAGGAATAACTTTTCTGGGAAATATTAGAGCTGTAAGGGAGCATTAAATGTGCTTCAGTCAACTATTTTATTTTATTAAGTGAGAAAGAAACCTCAACCATAGTTAGTGAAATACTGGTATGTCTTTCCAAAGCTGGTGTACCCAGCTGTTATATCAGTTTATCTTCCTCTTTTGCTGGTGAACATGTCATGTTGCTAACTCAGCACCTGCCCACAGTTAATGTACAACTTAATGCCACAGAATAAATACAGTGATGATTTATACACACAGCATAATATAACTTTACCTTAGAACAAGATAAAATTATTAAATATAAATTCCAAGTCAAAGGAAATCTGACAGACTCAGCAATCCAGGCATATCTGACATTATTGCACAATGTTTCTCAAATGGGGCTAGGAGATTGCCAGGGCATACATTCTTAGTGGGGCCTATGAATGCGCTGCTTTGGGAGAATTTAAGTCTAGTGTTTAGTATCAATAATTTAAAAAATTGATTTAAAAAATCTAAAATCAGGATAATCCATTTGTAATACCCATATTATCATGACACTCCAAGATCTGTGATGGTTCTGACTATAACCAAACTGGTACCAGACAAGATCTCTGTCACTGCTTGGGACTTTATACTTAAATGATATGCTTAATGAGTGAAGGTCAACCTAATGTTTTATTTTAGTTTACCAAGAAAGGCAGCAAGTTAACAGATATCTCAGAATACTAGCCATGCCAAACTTGCAGTGTGTGTTGAGTTACCGGGTAACAACAATCACCGTTTTACCAAGACTTAACTGGGTGTCAGGAATGACTCTAAGTACTTCTTATAGATTTTATCAACTAATCTCCTCAATACTGTTTGAGATGGATACTGTGATTTACAGAATTTATAGAAAATAAAATGAAATCTTAGAGAAATTAAATAATTTTCCTAAGGACATATAGTTAAATAAATCCTGAGGTAGGATTTGAACCCAGGTATTTTGTCTCCCAATAGATTTAGGAGGTACAAGTGTTCTGTCACATGGATGAATTGAATAATGCTGGAGTCAGGAGTTTAGAACACTTTAATGTGTGTATATAGAGAGATAAAATAATTATAACAATATGTAAGTGAATACTGGGCTTCTTACGAAACTGTTTTTCTTTAAGAGGTCTATGTAGCATTCCTGTTTCAAAAACACTGCTGACAGGCCAGGTGCACTGGCTCACACCTATAATTCTAACTTCCAGCAGGTGGATCACTTGAGCTCAAGAGTTTGAAACCAGTCTGAGCAAGAGTGAGACTCTATCTCTATTAAAAATAGAAGAAGTAGCTGGGCATTGTGCAGGCACCTGTAGTCCCAATTAACTGAGAGGCTGAGGAAAAAGGATGATTTGAACCTAGGAGCTTGAGGGTGCTCTTATCTACGATCCCATGGCATTCTAGCCTGGGAAACAGAGTGGGATACTATCCCCCCCCCAAAAAAAAAAGGAAACCAAAAAAAAAAAAAAAAAATACTGCTCAATGACCTAGGGTACCCTAGGTGGCATGTCAGAGGAGTCATATATAGTCTTGGGATAAAGAATGTTCATTTCCTGAAGCATCAATTTTCCTCAATGGTAAAAAATTAAATTCCTTTTACATTGGAATTGAAATATGTATTATGTCTAGAATGTAAAATTTGCAAAATGTTCAAAGATAGAAAATAAGCCTCCAAACAAGTCTTGCCAAAGTATGGCTAAAAACCTCAAGAAGTAAGTTATTTTTCCTGTCTTTACAGGTGCTCTGGAGAAAAAGTTCAAGAAGCTTTGCCTAGGTCAGACATTCAGTTCAAATAGGGAAGGAAAATGAAAATATTCAATTATTTTTCTAAAAAAACTATCCCTTGATTATAGCTACCACTATATTCTGCTCCTTTTTAATACAGAACTTTTTGAAAGTACTGTCTTGGCTAATATGCTTGCTTCCTAGCCTCAAAATTTCTCTTCAACAACACCTCCAACCCTAGAATGGCATTATCAAGGCAACCAACTGACCTTTATGTAACTAAATTCACTGTCAACTCTATGGTTATATTCTCCTCTTGTCTTTCTTTCACTTTTAAATTTTGGTTTGCGAGACATTATCCCGCTTTTCCTCCTACCTAACCTGTCTTTCCTTCTCTATTTCCTTTGTGGATTTCTCTCCTTTCTTCACATCATAATCAATCCATTAGTGATTCTTGTCCTTTTATGTCCAAGAGAATGTATTACAAGACAATTTACTTCCGTCATCTACACAACTACTATTTTATAGTCAAACCCATCATTTTCTCTCCCCTAATCTACTAAAATAGCTGCCTCACTGGTTCCTCTCCTTCATTTTTTCTCATTCCCCACGTAGATAACAAAGCAATTATTCAAAAACATAAATCAAACTAAGTTCCTCCCTGTTTACCTACCATTCACTAATAGCTTACTATAGTACTTCATATTAAACCTAAATTCCTAATGTTAATTTACCAAATGCTCCACGATCTGTTCCTTGCCCATTTCTCTAATCCCTTCCTACTCCCATCTCCCGTATTTTAGCTTTCTATTCTTAAAACATGTAAAGCTTGTTTTCAACTAAAATCTTTTACATTTGATTTCTTTCTTTTTTTTTTTTTGAGACAAGAGTCTCATTTTGTCACCCTTAGTAGAGTGCTGTTGTGTCACAGCTCACAGCAACCTCCAGCTTTTGGGTTTACGTAGGCAATTCTCTTGCCCCAGCCTCCTGAGTAGCTGGGACTACAGGTGCCTGCCACAACGCCCGGCTATTTTTTTGTTGCAGTTTGGACGGGGCCAGGTTTGAACCCGACCCTCAGTATATGGGGCTGGTGCCCTACTTGCTGAGCCACAGGCACCGCCCACATTTGAGTTCATTTTTCTTTAAATTCTGTTCTGATCGTTTAGGGATGCTGCTCTCCATCATTCAGATTACAGCTCATACTTGGTAAGTTTTTTCTGACCCAATCTCAAAAAAGCGGTCTTTATTACATCCTTTCATGTTAATTCTCTATAAAGTGCATATTATTAGCCGGTACTTTTGGCTTTGTCCGATTATCATTAATTTTGTCCACTAGATTATAAATTTCATTTAATTCACCACTGTGTTTTTCTATACCTACATCAGCACCTGCTATATAAGAGAGTCTCACTAAATATTTGTTGAATGAGCAAGTGAGTGGACTTTAAGCCACTTTTAATGGTAATAAACCTGACCCAGACATCTAGTAATTCTAGAGAAATGTCAATGAGTTTCTCCCAGTCCAGACCTAAGTACTTACAGAAGGAAAAGATGTAAGAAAAGAATTAAGTTAATTCCTGGAGGTAAAAGAATTATAAAAATAGGATGAATTAACCAGAAGGCCATTTAGAAACTACTTTATCTTTTTAGTGCCTACTAAGCATATTCCAGATATTATCAGAGGTGCTAGTTAACTGACAAAAGAGTACCTATCCACAAGAAGCTAACAGTTGGTGCCCGGGCAAGTCAATGAAAGGTTAATCATCCTTCTACAACTACTACACATACAGTAAATTACTTGTTTGGGTGCAGAAAAGTTGGTCTCAATTATACTAAAGAGGCTAGTAATTAACAGTATTAAACTTGGCTATTTTACATCTAACTGCTTACCTATTCCAACATTAAAATTTTATATGCCTAATTCAAATTTTGTAAGATTATTCTATTATTTTAATGGAACATTAAGTGTCTGATTATTAAAGACTTAGCCACATGGAAAGAAGTATGCATACATCTTGCTGTATATCAGAAATATGAAATACAATTAAAGATATAACAGGGAAAATTCAAATATAGAAATAATTCTAAGGTTCTCTTCTGGTAGTGCTGAAGCACTGATTTCGTAAGAATAAGGCATTTTTAAGAGTGCCAGTAATCAGGGACTCCAGTATTCTCAACAATCGAGAAGAGGTAATCTCGAGGAAAATAAATGAAAGCTAAAAACCCATCTCACGTTTGCATTTTTCTTTAGAAAAGTGTAATATAGCTCTTTGGTTAGATTTAGTAAAACAGTAGAATATTTGCTTATAAATACTGTATAACATAGAGCTACTCTTTTGCAATGTGTTTTTAATTTTTAAAAACCTTTGAACAAAGCTCTGAAAAAAAACTGTGGTATTTCAGACACAAACAATTGTTTCTTTTCTACTAGAACAAATGATATATAAAAATGAAATCACAAAACGCACAGGAAACATACCATTCCATAGGCCTGCTGTTGGACCCAGTTGATATAATCATTCCTTATGTCTATCAATTCTTGTACTTCATGTATATAAAATTTATCATACTGTATAATCTGTCCCGTTTTCTCATTTACCTGTGAAAAAGTGTAATTAACATTAAATTTAACCAGCACCTAAGATAGAGATTTTAAAAAATGTTTAAATAGCAAGAACTTTTAGAGATTTCTTAAATTTTCTAGTCCTATGAAAAATAATTACTGAGTGCCTATTATATATAAAATGCTAGTTAAGAGCTATCGGAGACACAAAGATTTATAAGATGTGATATCTGCATTCAGTACCCCAAAATCTAGAAAAGAAAAACATAAATGTCTTTATAATCATAACAAAGTATGAGATATGTACCATTAAAATATACACAGTATATATAAACTAAAAGCTCCAAGGACTTATGGTTGGGGAATGGGATCTAAATAACAGTAATATTTAATAGCTAATGCTTATTAAGTGTTATTCTGTGCTGGCATCTCATTAGAATAAACTTTTAAGAGTTGACATCTGGGTATAATATGAAAAATGAAGAGGATGCAAATTACCACTCAAAAGATTACTTACTAATTACAATGGAAAAAACAAATTTTTACTACGTAGAGCATCACCTTAACTCAGAGATCAAACTAACCATCACCAATACTGTAACAATGAATGATTATGTTCCTGGTCAAATATATATACCATCTATTAAGCAAAAAAGGTTTAACCTGAATCTACTCGAGTTTCTTAATCTAAATTCCAGTTTATAGGAAATAAAGGGACAGAGGAACAAGTTTATTTATTTATTTTTTGAGACAGAGCCTCAAGCTGTTGCATTGGGTAGAGTGCCATGGCATCACACCTCACAGCAACATCCAACTTTTGGGCTCAAGCGATTCTCCTGCCTTCGCCTCCCAAGTAACTGGGACTACAGGTGCCTGCCACAATGCCTAGCTATTTTTTGGCTGTAACCGTCATTGTTGTCTGGTGGGCTAGGGCTGGATTTGAACCTGCCAGCTGAGGTGTATATGTGGCTGGCGCCTTAGCCACTTGAGCCATAGGCGAGGAACAAGTTAAACATTACTGTGAAAAACGATCAGATAAATCATGATTGTGGAACTTCTGTAAGATAGGCCAGGATTCTTCTAAAAGTCAAGGGTAATAGGGATAAAAAGATTGATGATGTTCTAAATTAAAAGAGACTAGGCTCGGCATCTGTGGCTCAAGCAGCTAAGGCACCAGCCACTTACACCTGAGCTGGTGGGTTCAAATCCAGCCCGGGCCTGCCAGACAACAATGACGGCTGCAACCAAAAAATAGCTGGGCATCGTGGCAGGCACCTGTAGTCCCAGCTACTTGGGAGGCAGAGGCAGAAGAGTCACTTGAGCCCAGGAGTTGGAGGTTGCTGTGAACTGTGATGCCACAGTACTCTACCCAATGCAACAGCTTGAGGCTCTGTCTCAAAACAAAAAAAAAAAAAGAGAGAGAGAGACAAAGAAACCAGAGGAATTGCGGTGCTGGACATACAGAATACTCTGTATCAGACTAATCTTCTTGACAATAACAATTATAAACTCTACATAAAATATTAAAAAAAAACTATACTTAATTTTTTAAAGAAGGAAAGAATATTTGAGATCCACAAATCAACATAAGGGATGAAGATAGAGCTCAGGCAGAAAGTAGAAGTCTTATCAGAAAGAGAAACCAGAAGTTAAGAGAGTGGGGCTGCCAGACAGAGAATAAAAATCACAGAAAGGAATCCAGATGATAATGGCCCCAAATCTGTGTGCAAATTCTCCTTACAACTTAGGCTAACTATAACAATAAGTGTACAAGGTGATACTTGGAGGGGATAAAAAGAGAAACCAGCAGCTGGGAGTCTAAATATTAAAAAGGTAAAAAGGCATATTTCTTACTGATGAACCGTTTATTCACCAAGAAGTGACAATTCAAAATAGCAGAGCTTCAAAATACGTGAAGAAGAAAGTGACAGAATCACCACCATAGTTAGAGATTTAAACTACTCCCTTGATAACTGACAGAAAAAAAATTAAGACAAAATTAGCAAGTATAACCATTTCAACTGATTCAGACTTACTGTTATAGAATATTTCAACCAATAATTGCACACAAAAACATTTCACTAAGATTGTCCATATCCTGGACCATACAAGCAATACAAGCATTAATAAAAAGTACTCAGAAGAATCCAAAATATACAACATATATTCTCTGTTCACAATGGAATTAAATTAAAAGCCTGTAATAAAAAGGTATTTGGAAAAATTCAGAATACTGGCAATTAAATAAAAGACTTCTAAATTACCCAAAACTTTTCTGGAACCCACAAGAGAGCTAAAGTAAAAAGGTAATCACAAGATAACCAAATAGTTTGAATTCTCAAGATGAACAGATACTTCCAAACCCCCACCCCCCAAAATGGGATGCCAGAAATGGCTCACAGGTGTCAGAAAAAGAATAACACCCCATTGTCATAGAAGCAAAAGTAAAATTTGGGCTGAAATTTTAAGAAATTACTTGAAGCTGAGTATAGGGTAGCTTGACAGGATAGAAATCCTGGGAGTCCCAGTAGTTTGCACTCACTCACTGTTCTTCCACAGACCTCCACTGGGTGCCCATGAAGATAATCAAATACAGGGCAGAAGATCAATGAGAGTCCTTCTCAGGGGTGGAAGGAATTAGCTGCCACCGTAAGAAAGGAACAAAGGCCATCACCCTGCCCAGATCCTCTCCTCACACAAACAAGAGCCTCAAGTCACTGAGGAGGAGGAAGAAAACAAAAGCCTTCTTGCTGGGGGACAGAAAACCTTCAATCCCTTGGAGGAAGGGAGGCAAGGATTAGGCTAGACCCAGAATCTTCTACCTGTAGGACCAGAAGGCCCCCACTGCTAGGGTAGGGAACTCTGAGAAAGTCCCATCCTAAGGTCCAGGCAGTAAAATCCACCTAAGACCAAGTTATTTCAGAACAAAAAACTCTTTCTGTTCCTTCCCCTATATCAATCTTGAAAGCACTAAGTAACATCCAACACCAGTTTGCCACTGACAAGGGGCAAGAGTGAGGAGAGAAACGAGGGCACTAACACTGAGGAAAAACCCTTTGACACCCCACTTTAGCCCTGACTGAACACAAGACAACATAAGAGAAATTTGAGGCCTGGGGTTCAACAGTAACAGTCACTGAAAATTAAAATTCAATCTCAGCCTAGCATCTAACTAGACTAATTTAACTTCTCAAGCTAACAACCAGATGGAAAAGGTATACCCATTTATAGGCTTTAAACCTATTTACTTCAGTTTCTACTATTTTACAGACGGCTAAAGATTATAAGACATATTAAAAAATTAAAACAAAAGTATCTAGAGACAAAGCAATTAACAGAGTCAGTAGAGGAGATGACCTAGATGTTGCAGCTAGAAAACCAGAGCTTTAGAAAACAACTTTAAGCTTCAAGTAAAAACACATCAAAATTTGTGGGATGCTAGTAAAGCAGGACAGAGAAGAAAATCTATGTTAGCTCAGCTGCCATTGCAGTGGTTATGGCACCAGCCACCAAGGGTGGCAGGTTGGAACCCAGCCCAGGCCAGCTAAACAACTGCAACCAAAAAAATAGCCAGGCGTTGTGGGGGGCACCTGTAGTCCCAGCTACTTGGGAGGCTGAGGCAAGAGAATCACTTAAGCCCAAGAGTTGGAGGTTGCTGTGAGCTGTGACACTACAGCACTCTACTGAGGGTGACATAGTGAGATTCTGTCTCAAAAAAAAAAGAAAGAAAAAATCTATAGCATTAAATGATCATATTAAGAATAAAGGGTCTAAAATCAATGACTTAAGCCTCTGCTTAGAAAATCTAGGAAAAGAAGATCAAATTAAGGACAAATCAAGCAGAAGGAAGGAAATAAAGACAAAAATAGAAATGGATGAAAGAGAAAACAGAGAAAGACTAAAGAAACAAATGAGTTTTCTGAAAATGTCAAATAAAACTGTAAGACTCTAGCTAAGCTGACCAAGAAGAAGAGAAAGGACACGAACTACCACTATCAGGAATGAAAGAAAAGACATCACTGCATAAATTTTTACCAAAACTGACACACACAAAAAATAGAAAACTTTAAACGTTCCATTTGTTTTAAAATTTTAATAGGAAATTAAAAATTTCCCTAAAGAAAACACCAGGGCAAAAATGTTTTCACTGGGTAATTCTATCAGAACTTAAGGAAGAAATAATACCAGTCTTAACTCAGAAAAACAAAAAGGATCTTTTCTGAATTCAGTTTATGAACTCAGAATAACCTTGACACCAAAAGCTGACAGTATTAAGAAATGTAAATTACAGATCGATATCCCTCATGAATGTAAGACACAAAACCCTCAATAAGATATAAGCAAATTAAATCCATATTTGTAAAGTATAAGATAATGCCCATGTAAAGCTGATTTCAAGAATGTAAGGTTGGTTTAATATTCAAATATCAACAAATTTCAGCCAGGTGTGATGGCTCACACCTGTAATCCTAGAACTCAGGGAGGCCAAGCTGGGTGGACTGCTTGAGCTGACAAGTTCAAGATCAGCCTAAGCAAAAAGTGAGACCCCTGACTCTACTAAAAATAGAAAAACTGAGGTAAGAGGATCACATGAGCCCAACAGTTGGAAGTTGTTGTGTGCTATATGGCTCTACGGCACTCTACGGAGGGTGACAGCTTGATAAACTGCCTAAAAAAAATAAGTTAAAAAAAAAAAAAAAAAAAAACCACAAAGCACAATATTCCTAGAAGGAAAAAAAGGCAAGAAAAAATCATTAGTTGATTTCAGCAGGTGCAGAACAAAATACAACATCCACTCATAAAAACACTGCCCACAAGCCAGGAAGAGAAGGAAACTTCTTTATACTTATTTTGTAGATAGATAAAAACCATTTACAAAAAATCGCACAGTTAACATTGTATTTACTAAAAATACTGAATACTTCCTTTTTAAAATTAGGAACTAAGCAAAGATGACCACTGTAACCATTTATATTCAACCCTGTTACTGGAATTTTTTCTTAATAATTTATCAAGACCACAGGGTAAATGGTGAATATTCAAAACAACTGAATTTCTATATACTAACAACAAATAATTAGAAAGTAAAAATATAAAAACATTTAGGAATACTTTTTCTTTTTGAGACAGAGCCTCACTTTGTCACACTGGTAGAGTGCTGTGCTGTCACAGCTCATAGCAACCTCAAACTCTTGAGCTCAATTCTCTTGCATCATCCTATGAAGCTGGGACTACAAGTACCTACCACAATGCCCAGCTATTCTTTTTAGAGATGGAGTCTTGCTCTTGTTCTTGGTTTTGAACTCCTGAGCTCAAGCAATCCTCTCTCCTCAGCCTCCCAGAGTACTAAGATTAGAGGTGTGAGCCACTGTGCCCAGCCTAGGATAAGATTCTTAAACGATAGACAAAACCTCTGAAAATTACAAAGCACTGCTGAGAAAAGAGAGAGACCTAAACAAATAAAGATATAGATTGCAAAAGAGAAAAATAAGACTTATAATGATCATAAAAAACAAATTTGACTGGATTCTAGTTTTAAAATAAGCAGTAATATACAAAGTGTTTGTTATAACTGAGGAAATCTGAATATTTCCACACTGACAGATAATATTGTAGAATTATAGTTCATTTCTTTAAGAGAAATAATGGTATTGATGCCATGCAGAGAAATACCTGTATTCTTAGGAGATTAATGGTAAAGTATCAAAGGGTGATATCTACATTTTACTTTCAAATAATTGATGAGAAAAGTATAAGTACAAACATATACTATATAAAGCAAATGTGATAACACATTAATAATTCCTAAGTCTAGAATGGAGGGTATACAGGTATTCACTGTATGTCTTTCAATGTTTCAGTATGTTTTAAGATATACAAAATAAAAATTGAAGAAGAAACTAAACTGAAAAGATTGCACAAAAGAAAAAAAAAATGGTTGAGGGAGAACCTTTTAGGCAGATAGAACAGAATCAGCTAAAGGAGAGAAAATTTAAATATACTATAATATAAATATATAAATTTAAATTTATATCCTAGCTAAACTACTGGTCCAAAGAGAATGAGAGACACATGGAACAAAACTGGACTCACATACAGCTTGGAACTAAGCTAAGCTAAACCTTGTCTAGGTGAACCAACCTCAGTCAAGTCTCAGGCTAAACCAGGACCACTCCAGCAGGAATTAGAATAAGTGCTTATTACTGTACACATACCAATTAAGTTTTCGCATGTTTTGCTGTAGAGCATTACTGTGGCAAGAGCTGATACATGGGGAGATAACTTAAGGTTTTAGAGCCAATAAGGGACACATTCAATGATAATTTATGAAAATTATTCTGTTGGCAGAATGGGGCATTGTGAAGAAGAAGAAAAAAGGTTAGTAGTAGGAAAATGAATCAGGGTACTACTATAAGATTCAAGATTTCTAAATAAGAAAGAATGCAAGGCCACGGCAGGTGGATTGTATGAGTTCAGGAGGAAAAGAATGGTTTATATAATTTCCATATTTTACAAACTTTTACTCTAAAGTATACCTAATAGAGAACAAACACATACTTAACACTATTACTTATCTCCTTCCACAATAAGTAGAAGGGGAGTGTTAGATTTCATTGAAACACAGATTTTACCTTAAAATTCATTCAAATTTTATGTTCCAATAATAAAATAATAATGGCTGTCATCATGCAACACCAAGTAGACGTCACCACATACAACGGGGCTGCTAAACAACAATGACAACTACAACAAAAAACAGCCAGGGGTTGTAGTGGGTACCTGTAGTCCCAGTTACTTGGGAGGCTGAGGCAAGAGAATCGCTTAAGCCCAAGAGTTAGAGGTTGCTGTGAGCTATGACGCCATAGCACTCTACCCAGGGCGACATAATGAGACTGTTTCAAAAAAAAAAAAAAAAAAAGTTCGCATATATATGCATTAAAAAGTTCACATATATATGCATATATATGCGTATATATATATAAATGCACATAATATATATTTTAAATACTTATATATATGAGGTATATAAGTATTTTTTATGAATATGTCTGAAATGCTTGACCTACACTTACTCCCAAAAGCACATATAGTTCAGTTTAAGAAGCACACATTTAGTTGGGCACGGTAGCTCAGGCCTATAGTCTTAGCACTCTGGGAGGCCGAGGCAGGTGGATTACTTGAGCTCAGGAGTTTGAGAACAGCCTAAGTAAGAGTGAGTCCCCTGTCTGTATCAAAAATAGAAAAAGCAGGCAGGCGTTATGGCAGGTGCCTGTAGTCCCAACTACTTGGGAGGCTGAGGCAAGAAGATCTCTCTAGCTCAAGAGTTTGAGGTTGCTGCGAGCTATGATGCCATAGCACTCTAACCCAGAGTGACAGAATGAACTCTGTCTCAAGAACAACAACAACAAAAAAAAAGAACACATTTAATATTACTGTTTTTATTTTGCCAGTCAGCACTTTTAACCTGTCTTATTATTGACAAAAAATCTCTAAACTTTTTTCACTGTTTTGATTAATTTTTATCTGTGATCCAGGTACTCATATGGGAGAAATTGACCAAAGTGAAACTGCAATTACTGGCTTTCAAATAATACAATGAAACCTAGCTTAGATCAAAGTCTTCCAAGAGCAAGGGGTCGGGCAAAGTATAACCTATAGGCCACAAAGTGGAACTCCAAGAGCAAGGAGTCAACAAACTTCAACCTATGGGTACACGGTAGGAAGATCCTTTGAGCCCAGGAATTCCAGGTTGCACCACCACACTCCAGCCTAGACAGTAGAGCGAGACTCATTCTTTTTATTAGTGAAGTAGTTTTCTTCCCTAAAATCAACCAGTGTTTGTAGTTTATGTGTCTTGCAGATATGATATATAAAGCTTTTAAGAAGAAATGCTAATATATTTGAATGAAAATTAACAATGCAAAACAAGGTTTGGTCCCAAAACAGACAAATTTCAGTCAAACTTAAACTTGGGGGAAATTATAGCTGATACTTAATTTAGCCACGATGATTTGATAACTAAAATCAGTTAACACTAGCTTCTAAAATTGGGAAATTAGACACTGAACAGAAGATAGATCCAAAAAAATCTTTTAAAATATATGCTCATATAATGACGTATTTGCATGGTAGATGAGCCATTATTTTCTCCAGGAAAAACCTTCAGAGTTTATGTGCTCTCACAGCATCCTGAATTTTCCCTAATCTAGTACTTACCATGGTATATCATAAATGGTATGTACTTATTAAATGTATACAACCCCTCTACATTGTAAGCTTTAAAAGGGCAGAAATCACATCTTTTCCTTATCCCTGCATCCCTATATCTAATATAATGATAAGCATATAGTAGGCACTCAATAAATACTTACAAAAAGAACTTTAAAAGAAATCACATGATAGAAATTTAAAAATAACTTATACAGTCTGTATTATTGCCTAACATGTACAAAAGAAAATCTATGTAAGTTTGGTCATAATACTTTTACTTCACATTTTAATTAGAGTTTAGTATTCTAGTTTATAAACCTTGGTTTGGGGCAGAAATGGTATGTCTCATCCACTTGGTTCATTTAAGGGTTCCTTATAAAAAAATTTTTGAAAATCACTGATTCAGAAGATTAGCACATTATGTAGTGACTACGTTAGATTTTTCTTTTGGCATACTAGCATCTCTACAATATACTGTGTGAAAACTCAGAAACTTCTAAATAACCCAATTACTTGTCAATAACCTCATTTATCTGATCGTCTGACAGCAGGTACCAAGGTATTTTTCTTATGATGCCATTTGGAGTACTGCAAATGATTTTTAATTTAAAAATTTTCCAAAGGACATGACATATGGGAGGAACAAGTGCATCCATATATCCTAAAATAAATAGGAGACACAAAGTCCAGTTCTCTAGTTCCTGGGCCAGGTCAAGAAGGAAACTATTTGAGGAAACCTCCCCTAATGCTTAGCCATGGTACAGAGAGAAGGAATATAGATAGTTGTCAGATACAAGGTGTCTTTGAAAAAACAAGTTTGATAAATAACTTGGGTTTCTCTATAAAGATGAAAATAAAATCATCCTTCATATCTAACATCCCTGGTTATCTATGGCAGAGTATAACAAAGTAAAGTTTTCTCCAAAGTAAAAGTGCAGAAGAAAGGTAACTGACTGCTCTAAAAGACTCCCAGAAAAGATTCTTAAGAAATTCATATTAGTATCATCCTGCTTTTGACTATATAACAACTTCAAACAAGGAACTCATTTTCCTCTTAACTCACTAAAGTGAGTCAAGTCAAAAATAGTGGTTTATCATCCAAATGGTGGTGATGAAAAACACAATATTACTGCCTTAAAAAATGTATAACTTACTTATGCTGTATAATTTAAACAATACATCATCCCTGGAATACTATTGGAGCTAATGTTTTAATCCAAATTTTAAAGATAATTACATATGCATTTGCATATGTAATATGTATATGTAATATTTCAAATATTACATTTGCATATGTAATAAAGAGAAAGACTTGTTCAAAATCACACTGCTAGGAAGCAGCACAGAAGAGATTACAAATTGCTTCCTAGTCTAGGGATCTAAAGTATGAATTTCTAGATCTAGGAGCATAAAATAAAACTAATCCTCTTCTAAATACACCTTGTTACTACATCTGCTAATATAGAAGACCATTAGCAACAGCAAAGACTATGCAAGCTGACTTGGCTTTGTGTTTCAACTCTACTCCTTACTGATTCCTGGCCTCTGACAGTGAGATTCATTTTTTCAGTCTATAAAAAGGGGCAAATATCAACTACGCAACAGTTTTAGAAAGTTAAATGAGTAATATATCTGAAGATCTCACATGAATTACATAGAAAGGAGGCTTTAATCCTAGCCATTATTAGCAAGCAGTAAATGTTAGATTATTTTCCTTCCCCTTCAACTAACAAGTTAGGATCCTAAAATCTAGAATGACTCCATCAAAAAAGTCTCTGGACATGGAACCCTATAAAGTTTTCCTCGGTAGAGATTAAGGTTTCTGAGTTAGGCATATACCTCAATCTGTACAAATTTAAATTATCCCCCCAAGTCCTGCCTATAATTATGAAAGACAAAATATTTAATTTCCTCCCTTTCTCCTCCTCTTTCTCTTCCTTTTTCTTGAAGTAGAAGACAGAGCTAAGGAAAAGGGGCATTTTTTTTTAAGGGAAAATAAAAGTAAGCAGATAATGAAGGCAGAAAGAATAAATTATTATTTGGGAATAGGGTTCAGTGAAAAGAGATGGCTTGCCAAAGTAGTAGGAAGAAGTCCAGAGGTTAAAAAAAAAAAAAAAAATCTAATTCATCTCTTGAATCCTAGGCAAAAGGTACACAGAAAGGTAGAGACACATACATAACGTTAGATGACTTTCTTAATAGCTAGCAGTTTACTGCAGACCCAGATACTGATATGCTAAAAGAAAGCCTTAGAATGACTTATTTCCCTAAGGGAAAAAAATGGCTATCATTTTTCCAGGAATTGTGGACATACTAAATAGAAAAGAAAAAAGTCCAGGAAATTAAGAAGCTGAGAAAAATACCCAGAAGGTTCGCTTAAACAATAAATGATCCATGAGGGTTTTTTCTTACAGAAGAAATAGAAGGGATAAGTCCTTTATCCCTTTATTATTTACCTTAGTACTAGGCAAGAGGGTCTGAAAACGCAAAGAAGCTATTAAGGAGAAGAAAAAGATTAAAGGTTCATGTGGCTTTTTCATTCTGTCTATAGGCCAGAAACACATGCTTCTCCCTTAGGTCATGTCTCATCTAAACAGCAATCAAGAATACCCGAATGGCATAATAAGAGCTATACCTACCAACTCTCAGGGATGACTCAAATCCATCTTCAATGAAACAAATGAAACTCTACTTCTTCATTATTAACTCTGAACTGCTACAAGTGTAAAGAGTGCTATTTCTTACACTGGGAAGGAGAGCAAAGAATAGGCAAATTAATGACTTACACATGGCTCCAATTTTAAATGAGTCATTTGTTTCAAATGAAACTTTCTACTTTAATTGAGGCCACTAATACCCAACAGCAAAAGAACAGGAGTTTATAATTACAACTAGTTTCCAGTCTCTTTCCTATGATAACCACCTATAACTAATAACAACAAAAAGTATTATATAAACTAACAAATTATGTTCCTCACAAGAAAACATAAGAATTCAAATTCATTGGTAATACAATTGTTCTTTGCAACTATAGAAAAGTTATCTATATACAAATGCTTAGAAAAATCAAGTAAGACCCAAACTCCAAAGTATAGGCAAATTACTTCTTTAAAGGAAATTATAATAGCATGTCCAATTTTCTATAATAACGCTCATGCCAATCTCAATCTCTAATACATTAATATTAAAATGAACATTATTAATCTGTTAGTAAAATGGGGAAAAAGAAAAATAAATAAACTATTGGACATACCCTATGTAATATTTCTAAAACCTTTAATGCAGTATGAAGAAAATTGTTGAAGATTCTTCTTTCAGAAGGGGGAATGCCGATCTTGTAGAGTTTCAAAAGATGTACCACAACTTCCTTAAAAAGTTCTACTATCTTGAGGAAGAGCGGAGGTTCAAGTACTGACCACCAGTTTTCTGTTATTAAGGGGTAAAGATGCAAATAAAATGAATTTTTTTTATAAATCACAATTTTCAAAATCATACTGATTTTTCTTCTAAAGCAGTGGTTCTTAACCCTTTGAAAAATCCCAGAAAGATGAATATAACACAATATTTTACGTAACATTTCTAGGGCTCACAGACTCCTCCAACCCCCAGACCAATTTAAAGAATACTGTTAGGTAAGTGCCTCAGAGAAAGCCCCTCCCCCAGAAAAGCCCCTTCCTACTTTCTACAGATAAAGATTAGAGCGCTCACTCTTAAAGTTACAGCTACCCGTTGAAAATTTCAAACTTATGGCCTGCCCCTAATGCCTCTTCCAGCCAGAGCAGTAACTCCTTATTGGCTATTCTACCATCCATCACCATTCTAAGACTTCCCTTAACAGAACCCATATAGCTCTCTTATTCGCGTGCTCCCCTCCTCTCTCTTCTCTCTCTGTCTCTCTCCACCTCCTCTCTTCTTTTCTTTCCTCCTTGGTGCTGCTCTGCTGCATCCCTCCCCCACCAATAAAAACCGTTCATACAAGCCTTGGTAGTCTGTGAGACCTCTGCTGCTCGAGTGCCCCCCCTTTCATCTGGTGTCAGAAAGTGGGATGTAATTAGGAAACATTCCCAAGGGTAGCTTCCACCTCTTCCACGGGGTTTTAACTCCTGGGGGCTCCCTATCCTCTTCTCACACTCCCAGCACTCACCATCCCATCTGCTTGTGTCCATCTGCCAAGGCACTCTAACCAGCACTCAACACCAGCCTCATCCAGACTTGGTAAGTACCCCTTTGGGAGTGAGTTTTTCCTGATATGAGAAGCCCTCAACATAGGGCTGGGTTGCTTACATTCCTGGAGGATTCACCCATTTCTCCAGGCTTGAGTTCCCTATTCCCATTAACCTTGTGTGGCTTAGCCCAGAGCTTCAGCATCTATGCACAAAAATTCCTGGTGCCAGGTCTCAAGCTCTCCACGACCCCAAGGGTCAAACACTGATATTAAGTGGGTGACAACCTGTCCTAGACTGTGTTCTCATTTTCTCTGCCAGCAAGAAACAGCAGAGACGTCCGCCCTTTGTCCTGGTCCTCAGTGATTCTACTCAAGCATTATTCCTGTGAGGAATCGCCATGGATGCAGGCCCTTCTATCCCACCTAACTCCTCCTTTGGGTGCTTATTACACCACTTGGTAGAATTAGGAAACTCTCTATCCAGGTTTAACCACTTCATTCAATTGTTCTTTAATTTGAAACTTATATAACTATTGTGAGCACCTTGGCAAATGGAGCAAGGTCCCCTATGTTCAGGGTTTCTCATATCTCAGAACCAAGCCTAATTTATATTCAGATGATTCCAAAAATTCTTGTAACGAACAGCTCTCCTACTCTCTTATCTCCCTGAACCAGCAGATAAACCTCCGCCATGCAGACGAGTGGCCACCGGTTCCAAAACCAGAGTAATTCTTGTTCCGGCCTGCCATATTCAACTCGTCCCTCAACCACACAGTTGCCTCCACCCTCTGTCAGTCCTACTTCCGCGTCAACCAATCTGACCTCATCTCCTAACTCCTCCCCACCAACTAGCCCTCAGTTCTTCCCTATGGTCTCTCAGTTCACTTCAGGCTGCTCCAAGAAACACTTCCTAACCTCTTTACTCCTTTCTTCCTCCAGCTCCTCCATATAATAATCCTACAGTGCCACCATGTAATAATGTATTACTATGTCATATCAACTTACCTAATATAATGTTTTCATTATTTTAACCTCTGACTAGTGCAATTGAGTATGGGAGAGGGTGAAAGAGGCAGCAAATCAATTTCATTTGTCAAACAATGAGCATCCTACAGGTAACACTGCAGTCCCTAACTCCCAGCCAAATTAGAATTATAATAATAATACTAGAAAAAAAAAAGTAGAAGCATTTTTATTACCTGTATTCTCAATTATAATAAATCACAGAAAATCATACAAAATAAGTCTAAAAATCCTTCAGCTTTCCAACGCCTTACTGAGGCTTTTATTAAATATACTAACTTAGATCCTAAACAATAGATAGGAAAAACATTAACTTATTTCTTTAATCAAAGTTACCCCAACATCAAATTTAAGCTAAAGTGCTTGGAGCACAGACCCCTGACACCGCAGGCTGTAATTTTAAACACAGCCTTTAAAGTTTACATGGAACGAGATGATATTTTCTAAAAGGAAAATAAAAAATCTCAAACCCAGAATTACCAAATGCTAGCTCAAAATATTACAAACAGTTTCACTGAGGCCATCATTCCTAACCTGCCTAAGTCATCAGGGGCCAAAGGCCGCTTCATGACTCAACCACATGAACCATGCTACAAACGGGTGGAGAAGACCACTGGATACAACATTGCTCTAATCCTAGGCCCCCACCAGGGCCATGCCCTCTCTGCAAAAGAAAGGGCTATTGGAAGGCTGACTTCCCCTTGGCCCAGAGAGGACATGGGGCCAGCCAACCTGCAGCATCTCGCAGCAGACTTGTTGGGACTTGCCTCTTCTGAAGACTAACGGGACCCTGGCTTCCCTCACCCGACGGAGATTACCTCTACAGAGCCAAGAGTAACCCTGATGGTGGCAGGTAGGATGACTGCCTATTAATATTAGACACAGGAGCTAGCTTCTCAGTTCTTAAAGAGTTCAGCGGTCCTACCTCCCTGTCACCCATCTCTATTGTCGGGGTAAAGGGTTTTTTCCCCACCGTCCATGTCAAACTCCTTTTTTACACTGCATGATTGGCAATTTCTCATTTATACATTCCTTTTTAGTACTACCTTCCTATCCAGTTCCCCTTCTGGGAGGTGACATACCTTCCAAATTAGGTACCACCCTCACTTTTGATCTTAAATTGATAAATGCTGACCCATCTCCTTCTGCCTCACTCTATCTCGTCCTTTCCCAAGCTATCAAAGACCTGTCGCCCTAGCCCATTCTACCAGAGCAAGTAAATCCTAAAATTTGGGATACTAAAACCCCCTCAATTGCCTCCTACTCATCAATTCTTATTAAACTAAAAAACCCTTCTATTTTTCCTTGTCAATGTCAATATCTACTTCCCAATCTAGTCTCCTAAAACTTCAATCTATTATACAAAATTTCCTAAAAAGGGGGGGGGAGGGGTTTTACAACCTGCCCACTCACCATATAATACTCCCATACTAGCAATTAAAAAACCTAATGGCACCTATCACTTAGTATAAAATCTAAGACTCATCAACTCTGTGGTCATTCCTATACACCCAGTAGTCCCTAATCCATACACCCTCCTATTAACCATCCCACCTTAAACCACTTATTTCTCCATACTAGACCTCAAAGATGCCTTCTCCATTCCCTTACACCCTAATTGCCAGAACCTATTTGCCTTCACATGGACTGACCCTACTGCTCAGACTTCTTCCCAACTTACTTAAACTATACTCCCCCAGGGATTCCGTGACAACCTGCACTTATTTGACCAGACATTATCACGAGACAGCCAATCCTATAATCCTGTTCCTTCAACCTTAGTTCAGTATGTCGACAACCTCCTACTCTATAATCCTACCTTACATGACTCTAAGTAAAACACCTATTCCCTCCTTAACTTCCTTGCAAATAAAAGATACCATATCTCTCCCTCAAAATTTCAATTATTCCAACAGAAAGTCCTTACCTTAATGTCCTTTTATCCCCAGACTTCAAAACTATTACCATATACAAAAAAACCCTTCTTCACAACTTTCCTCTACCCACCACAAAACAAGAAATCCTCTCCTTTTTAGAGTTACCTGGATACCTCAGAGCATAGATTCCCAACTTTTCTCTCCTAACTGCTCCTTTATATAATGCTACGAAATAACCCTCATAAGCCTCTCCTAACCTTCATTTCCACTTCTTTTAAATCTCTACAGCGTGCTTTATTGTAAGCTCCGGCCCTCCACCTTCCTAATCTTTCTCGTGACTTCCTCCTATATATTACAAAAAACCGTGTATTTTCTCTTGGCGTACTTGAACATCAGCTAAGCCCCACCTTAACTCCAGTTACTTATCTCTCAAAATAGTTAAATCACACTGTTAAAGATTAAACCCCTTATCTCAACCCATTGGCAGCCACAATTACTCTAATACAAAAAATAAAAAATAAAAAAACTCACTTTTGATTCCCCTACTACTGTCTTATCCCCTCATTCTCTATCTGATCTTTTAACATACAAAAATCTTCAAACCCTACCACCAGGCCGCATTCTTAACCTTCAAACCTCTCTTATCTGACCCATCAGTGTCTTTTAACACATGTCCCACACTAAATCCTACATCCCTCTTACCTACTCCAACTCATCACCCACTCACAATTACCTTCAAACACTAGACACTCTTCTCCCTTGCCTCTCCAACATACAATACTATAACCATTGCCCATTACCATTCACATCAATCTAACCACTCACCTATATCAAAGAATAACAACCGAGCTGACCGTGCAGCATGTACGGCTGCTCTCCAATGCTCATCTCCTGACATCTCCTCTCGCCTCCTGCTTGCTTCTATTCCTATTACTGCTACATACAGTAAAAGAAAACAAATCAACCTCCCACTTGTAACCTCCTCATCTATCTCCACAAGTTATTTCACCCCAACTCTCAAACTTCACTACAATTTCTCAAAACTTTCTTTCCTCTCTCACAAATAAATTCAGAATTTCTAAATCAACTTACATCATCCTATAAGATCTGCCAACACTCCAACCCACAAACAAAGTCTTGCCTCCCACACTTCCCAACTCACCAAGCTAGGAAACTTCTTCCTAAAACAAACTAGCAACTTAATTTCACACACATACCTCAGATCAAACGTTATAAGTACCTCTTAGTATTAATAGATCACTTCTCAAATTAAAGCTTTTCCTACTATAAACAAGAGAACTACCACTATTACCTCTATTATACTCAAAAACATTATTCCCCACTTTACAATCCCGTTCTTTATAATCCAACAATAAATCTAAATTCACTTCCACCATTTCTCAAACCTTAAACAAAGCCTTAAATATCCCATAGCACTGCCATATTCCTTTCCATCCTCAATCTTCAGAGAAAATTAAAAAATCTCTTTACACACTAAACTTTAGGCTGCCCCAATCATAACGCCTAACATTTTGTCTTTCAACCTTTCAAACCCTGCATCTCTTAATTTAACAACTTGCACATATGAAACTAAACCTCTTATGCCCTCCTCAATCAAATCGTCCAGTCATACCCTCTTTACTTCAACTCTACCAGCATCACTCCCCTATTGGATCTGAACCCATCAAAGTGCTCTAATATAGTCACTTTCCCTTCCAAGTCAAAAAAGAAGTTACATGGAAAATGCCATCCTTCCTTCCAGTTTCTCTACAGAAAAATTTATACCAAATTCCCCCGTCCACATTCAGAATCTCTATTCCATAATTATATTACTACCTAATTTTAAAATTATTACAGGAAATAAACCTGTTCCAGTGCCTCCTCTTTCTCTCTATTTACTTCCCTTACTGGCAGTGGTGAGAATCACGACTGGCATAGGCACAGAAACAGCTAGCATTTCCTACTCAATAACTCATTTTATTCAAACTCAACTCTCAAAGTTATCTCAACAGGTTAACTACTCAGTTGGTACTCCAAACCTACAACAAAAGAAACTGTTCTTCGTAAATAGACTACACTCCACTCCAGACCACAAGACTTTCCTGAACACCACTTCTAAACAGCTAAAAGGACAGTCTGAAAGCAAAAACTTACATCTCCCAACGAAAAACGTCACAATTGTCCTCTCGTTGGCCAATTAAAACTAAGAGCCCCTCTCAGCAGGAAGAAGCTACAGAAGAGAGAACTCTACATCCTCTATCCCAAGACCAGCCCCCCTATTTTTAATATATCAAGAAGGAAGAAATGTTAGGTAACTGCCCCAGAGAAAGGCCCTCCCCCAGAAAAACCCCTTCCTACTTTCTACAGACCAAGATTAGCTGTCTCACTCTTAAAGTTACAGCTACGCACTGAAAATTTCAAACTTATGGTCTGCCCCTAATGGCTCTTCAGCCAGAGCAGTAACTCCTTATTGGCTATTCTACCATCCCATCACCATTCTGAGACTTCCCCTAACTGAACCTATATAGCTCTCTCTCTCTCCCCTCCTCTCTCCCCACTTTCCTCTCTCTCTCTTTTCTCCCCTCTCTCTCTCCTTGGTACTGCTCTGCAGCATCCCTCCCTCTCAAATAAAAACCTTTCGTACAAGCCTTGGTGGTCTGTGAGATCTCTGCTGGTCGAGTGCCCTAAATTTGTTTTCTAAATTATATTAAAACTTCACCATTATACCTAATACTAAAACCAGTTATTAAAAAATGTTTTAGAAATTAGAATTTTTAATTTTTAAACAAATCATACTTTCAAATTGCATTGCTCTAATATTTAAGAATTTTTCCAACTTATATCTTTGAATTTGATATAGGTTTGAAATACTGTGAACCACCACCTTTATTTAAAAAGTAAGCTTCAAACACAGAAGCTGAACAATGTAAAGTATAACATATCTGTCCTTCCCCACATTCACTATTTGTTACTAACTACCAACACTATACTGCTATGAAGCAGGTAGAAAGAATACAAAAATGTCTATCAAAAGGGAACCAATACTCATGTGAGTCCCTGCTTCACTATTCCATTACTGGCTACTTCCCTAAGATTTCAGCACTCTACTTCTTGCTGTTGCTTCCTCCACTCACCCACAGTCTTAAATGTCTTGTACCGATTTTATAACTTTTATGTATCTCAGTCCCAAATATCCAACTAGCAAACTATAGAGATGAAATCCCTACAATTAGAAAAATTAAAGTGGGAAAAGTTTAGGCCAAAAAACTAGAGCAACAGAGATAGAACCACAAGATCAGATGAATAGTAAAATCTCATCTATAAGCAAAGAAATAAAATGAAACATTGGGAAATCAGCAAGTAAAGGAAACACACAGCAAAGCTTGACATCAGGGTTAAATGAAGTCTTAAAACCCAGGTCTCTTCAGTTTTCATCGTTCCTCCTCCTTTAATAGGATTATCCTATTAAAAGTGATAAGAGAGAAGAATATGGACTAAATTTTTCATCTTTCCACCTATTCCTCAATTAAACCTCTGTATCTTATATGCTTTGCCTTTAAAAACTCCAACAACTAGAATCAAACAACTAGACAAAAGCAACAAAAACAGGTTTATTTTTCACAAAGATAATGTCAAATAAGCAGGGCAGCAAAATTTCAAATAGCAAAAAAGTAAGAACTTATGAACATTTTCATTTAAAAAGAAAAGGTTTCAAAAGAAAATATTAAAATTCTTACCAAGTACTTTCAGTGGTGCCTTTTCTAGGTTCACAAGAGCTGTGCCAAAGGGAATTGCTATTGTTGTGAAATTGTTGGAATCACTCATCAGGGGACATTCTGGTAGAGTAAGATAAAACCTCAATGCTTCAACATCAGGTAAGGAGCTAGTCAGTTTAGGAATAAGATTCTTTTCCAAACTAGCTGCCACCTATATTTTGACAAAAAGTAAAACCTACTTCATTTAAAATGAATGCACTTTCAAAAAAAGAGAGAGAGAGAAAGGAAAGAAAAAGAAACTTATACTACAGCAAATATGAAAGGACACAGAAAGAGGGGGAAAAAAAGACAATCTCTTATAATGAATATTTTGAAGCACAATTGAAAATTAATGCCTAAGTACTGCTAAGAGAATTCAAAAAGTCTTGATTGCAATGCCCAATTTAAACTCTCCACCTCTTTATGCAGACTTAACCTACAGGGTAATGTTAAGTAATTCAGGGTCTGCTATAAACATCTGAAAGGACTTACAGAGCTTTGACATCTAAATTACAAATGCTTTAAAATAAAACTTATTTTAATGCTTTATTAACACAACTAACCAAAGTACATCATAATGAAAAGTCCGTGAAACTGCAAAATTAAGCTATAAACATATTTTAACATTTAACAAAAAACTGAACAGATAATAATGTTAACTATAGAATACTTTAAAAACAAACCTGCTGCGATATCTGTGGATGATCAGGTTGTATAAGTTTGTGAAATAAAAGTCTAGCAGTATTCATATCAACCCCTGAAAATTTGGTGCCTGTTCTATAGTGATCATCATTGCTTTAGGGGAAGGAAAAAAAAGAAGAAATTTTTTAATTATTTCATTTCTTTTTTAATATATTATTAAAAATTTCAGCATATCAAGGAATTGCCACTTACCTAACAGCTAGAAAACTTCCATTTAGGCAACCAGAAGAAGAAAATGTTCCATCTATCTCACTAAAAAAGAAATTTAAAAATTTCTTAAATCACCTGAGCAATTTAACTGTTCACTTTTTAATAAAAATTAAAATGAATATTTAATCTAATATTTAATGCTACATCACTCCTCCAACACATGATTAGAATAAACCCGAAGTATTTAAATAATTTAAGAATGATTAAATACTTGACGACAAAGTAGTATTTCTTAAATATTACATTTATCCTGATTTACTAAATGAATGTGACTTCTTTAAAAAAGAATCCTAACATAATCATACATTTAATTTTTTAAATTCCACATGGTAATGAGCCTAAATCTAGGATGTTATTTTGTGGAATTTCAGAAAAGTTTTAGAAATAATCTAGAATAACAAAACTGCTTATTAAATACAACTCCTTATACCAAATACTAACACTGAAAAATAAAAAAATCAACAAACAAAATCCTAAGTACTGGACAAGTTAGCCTATAAGCAAAACATTTAAGAAAGAAGTAACAGTCAAATCTTCTGTGGAACATAAAAGTTAAGACAGTGACCAATATGAAGCCCCCCAAAACACATTTCAAACCCAACACTAAAATATGGCTATATTTAAAACTTTTTTATCCTTTAACATATCTTTATTATATGAAAGGGCTTATACAAACTTAAATAAGATCTTTTAAAATATTCATTATTATAGAAGTTCTATACATTTCAATATTTTATATATAAACCTTTCAGTGAATGATACTCAATGAAATATATATTTAAATGAAAACTTCCAACTAAAGATTTCTTTATTGTAGGGTTGAGAGGCTGTATTTGTCTTTGTGTTGGTAAAATGTTTTTTTACTTGGCTATCTCCACAGGAAACCTTCCAGAAGGGTAGCTCAGCCATTTTTGAATTAGAGATTCATTCACTGTCCAGATCTGCCTTGAAGGATCAGGATATCGAAAGTCATCTGGTGGCCCACAGTTCTAAATTTTAAAATACAGACATTAGTCAGAAGAAAGAGATATAACTCAAAACCAAGAATCCCCATATGTGTTTGGTTTTTTTTTTTTAAAGAGAAGTAAATCTCTACTAAACATCTCAAACAAAAACCAATAGTTTAGAAAAAATTTGTTTATAGACGTAAACAAGAAAAAAAATTGAGGCAATTACTTTATAACATATAAAGAACCTTAATATGGGTTTTAAAAATTACTCAAGGCTGGGTGCTGTGGCTGAGGCCAATAATCCCAGCACTCTAGGAGGCCCAGGTGGGAGGATAGCTTGAGTTCAAGAGTTCAAGACCAGCCTGGGCTACACAGCAAGACCCCCAAATTATAGGATGTAGTGGTACTACAGTCCTATAGTCCTAGGTACTTAAGAGGGTGAGAAAGGAGGATCACTGTGGTGAGCTATGATCTTATTGCTGCAAAAGAAAGATAAAGAAAGATCCCACCTTAAAAACATAAATAAATAAAATAAATAAAAATTAAAATTCCTCAAAATTATAGGAGCTAAGTGTCTATTTACATGACTGTACTATATTACCTGGGGACTAGAGTAATGTGAAAAGCTTTGATCTCCCCCAGAGAAAATTCTTTTTACACAGAAATGTTCTTCAGAATCTGTAATAAAAATAAAATGTAAAAAAAATTAAAATACGAGATTTATAATCATAACTGTTACCTGCTCTTAACCCCTTCCCCTTGATGGACTAATTCTTGACCGTGTATTACTTGTGACCAGGGCTGCTAAAGAGAATTATACATTCTTTTCAAGGAAAAGACTACATCTTAATTCCCTTGATTATTCCCTACTACCAACCACAATGTTTTATTTGTAAAAGAACTCAGTAAATATTTGTCAATATGAATACACAATATAAATAAGTACTATCTAGCTTGGAACATACCAATAATAAGAGCTTCAGAGTTCAGAACCTTAATATAATAAAATTTTCCATAAGTCACAAGAATGCTCTATAGCTAAAACCTTTTAGAACAAATTTAAAGAATTAAATCTGTGTCCAATAAGGCACTCAACTGAAATCTTTTTTCTACATATTCTCACAAGTCTATATGAAATCAAAAGATTTAGCAAAATGCTATTCATTTATTTCTAAAATATGACTTTTACCTCTATAAATAATTCCCCAGAAGATGGATTACTAACCTACAGTACACAAACAGGTTTCTATAAAATATGAGTTAGGTGCCAAAAGTTAAGTTTCCTTCATTTCCTATTAATTACTACTCCAAAAAGTTTTCCGAAACCTAACAAGTCACTTCTGTACAGCTTTGTGTTTCCTGTTTAGGTTTCTTCTAACATCTACTTGGTTTTCTGTACGTCCTATAAATTTGTAGTTGAATCTAGACAGGCTTCAATCACGGTCTGATTTTTTTTTTTTCTCCCCAGAAAAACTACTACATGGGGCAAGGGGCATTCTTCCATCTGGAAACATAATTTCTTAGAGAAGAATTTTAGGTGAGTTCCTTTTTTATGAAGCAAGCAAGCACCGATTCTAAAGGCCTAAACAATTAACTCACTGTGGGTTGAAAGTGGTGATATGCTAGCATTATTTCTTCATCTTACACCTGGACAATTAGCTTCCCCCAAAAGTTACATAGTTACCCTATACAGGAAAGGATTAATGTTTGATTTTTTGCATATATTTACTATTCTCTTGCTTTTTAAATGTGCATTTCTTTTATACCAAAGAGGGAAATAATTTTTGCATGTTTCTTAGAAATATCAATTTCCTCTTTGGGAAATTTCTAATAATATCCTTTATTCAATTAGATATCTTTGTATTTGTCTGCTAGGTATCTTACTATTTTTCTCATCAATATATATGAGCATTCTGGATATTCAGGACACCAACTTTAGGTGGTAATTGCCACAAGTACTTTTTCCAAGTAATTGTTTGCTTAACTCTGACTCACAGAACATTTTTATGATACTTTTCAATGTATTTATGATGAGAAAGGATTTTTCTAACCTCAAATCACAGAATTCCTTAAGAATATTTTACTCTTTAATCCATGTATAATTTATTTTAATGTATATTCTGGGGTTAGGTTCTAAACTTCCCTTTTTTGCTCTAATTTTTGTGTTGTAAGTCGTCTTCCCCTTCTCTTCAGATTAGCCATGCTTTGTTTTAATGGCTATGAAAAGGCACTGCGTCTTCCACTTATAAAACACATTCTAAACAATTTTAGTACTCTTTCTATATCCCAAAGTGTCCAAAAAATCTCAACATTTAACAACAGCTATTACCAAGGAAGTAAAGTTTGAACTTGAAACAAAACGTACATATGATACCTATATAAAGAATTCCATCACCACCCCCTGGAAATTTCCACTAAATTATAATGATCTGAATGCCCATGTATATACCAATAATGTGAATGTCTATACAGTTTTATAGCATATAATGTCTTATCTAAGAGGGCTAATTCACTGTCTTATTCTTTTGTAAAATATATTGTCAAAGAAATTAGAAGTCCTTGAAATAAGACAACCCCCCAATAAAAACCAAATACAGAATTCTGATTAGGGCACTATTTAGAAATATCTCCACCTTTCACTTTCTTTGAACTATTTATATACTTCTGTAAATGCTACTTAGGATCAATATAGTGACAGAGATACAACTATATGTTTCTTTTTTACAAGCAAAAAGAATAGTTTGGATGGTCTCTGAATCCCTTTCCACTCTTAAGATTTACTCAAGACCCCAATGTACTTCTGTTTATGTGAGTTAAAATCATTAATACTCAATGTATTAAGACTTAAAATTAAGAAATTAAAAATGAGTGCACATATTAACATAGAAGACATCTTAATATGAAAATCATTTTCACCTCATAAATCCTGAGACAAAACCACTGTCCTCAGGGAAAGTGTCAGTTTGTTCCAAAATATAAAAGAGCATAGCTACAGATGTAACTTAGAAAATAAATTTTATTTGCCTTTGTTTATAGCTGACTCAGAAAGAAGCTATGAAATGTTAAAAATCTTAACAAAGTTCACATAACTTAAGGGGCTGCTCCTTATCGTTTACTAATAAATGCCAGGAATATAAAATGTTATTCTTTATTTTTTCTGTAGTCAGCTAGTTAGCAAATATTTTGTCTTACTAGAGTCATTTGTTTATGCTTTATGAGGCCATGAGAGGAGACACTGAAAAGGCAGCCATCTGTTAGCCAAGGAGAGAGGCCTCAAAAGACACCTGACCTCAGACCTATAGACACTTTCATCATAGACTTCAGGTCTCCAGAACAGTGAGAAAACTAATTTCTGTGGTTACACTGCTCAATCTATTGTTATTTTGATCTAGCAAACTAACATACTTCCCAAAACTGAATCCTGAATATTAAAAAGATAAAACTTCCAAGAAACAATCTATTTGAGATTTCTCAGAGGCATCTTAGAAAATCATAAAGATCTGTTCTTTAACATACAAAAAGAAATGCCAAAAATAATTATGCTTGTTTGATGTTTTACTATTAAAAGAGTTGCAAACAAAGAGTTGTCAAATCAGAAAAGATGCTTAGCCTTTCCTAGGTTAAATCTGTATGATAAAATAATTAATATAAATATTCAAAAAATTATTCCTTTTATGAGACGTCCCTGAAGATACATCAAAGTCCTTCCTTTCCACAATAGGTTTACATATTAAGGGAAATACTATTCAAAACTCTTTTGACATAGTTGTGTCAAATTTTCCTGTATTTATCAAAGTTATGGTGGTACTTTGCCTGATATTAGTAAGAGTATAGTGTGATCAGTCCTAATTTCAGTTATTATTTAAAATGTTTTCTGGAACAACTTTACTGCTCTAATTCACATATTCAATGCCAGTGGTTCTCAAAGAGGACTACACCTCAGACTTACCTATGGAGTTTTATGCTCATCTGTATTTATATATCAGATATAAGAATTACCACAATCTTTGAAAATAGGTTTAATCATCTTTAGAAACATTTGCTTAAAAAATAGTTTGTAATTATGTGTTTTGGTCAGTAGTGTTACTCTTTTTATGAACCTTCATTATATTATACCACAGTAATGTTACCCACAATCATTTTAACCCTCTGTTATCCTGTTATCTTTTAGTTTCTGTTTATTCTGATGCTTTCCTGAAGACTCTCCTATAGGCTACAGGCCAGAGTTTGTGTTTTTAACAGAAGATAAGTCTAAGAGCCCTGTGAAAAGGATTACATAAGGAACTTGAAACAATCTATACATAGTATATCAAAGAAGACACTTGGGTACAGGCTTCTGAGGACACACCTCTTAAATAATTGTCAAAACACAGCAGTGAGCTTCTTACACTCTTTTTGTTAGATGAGATACAGTTCCATGAAACTGCTAACCCAAGATCCAGTAGAATAAGAGGTCATTACATAAGAATGATGAATTAATGAAAAAAATTAATATGTTATCTGTTTGGAATAACGTTTTGTTCTGTTTTAATGTTCTGTTTTCCGGATATTTAAATTTAAGGGGGTCATTTCTTCTTTCTAAAATTAGAAATAATTTTGCAAAAGAGAAATATTTAAAAATGATAACTGATTCTCACTGATGCCCATAATTCAATGAGAATTCAAATTCTTAGTAAGTTTCCTTTCTTTTAGCATTAATAGTGATACAGTTATTTGCAGAGGTTCAATAAGAATCTGTTCCCTTTCTTACTCGAATGTAATCCAACCAATCAGTTATACAACAAAAGACTTAGATGTCATATTTGAGAATGATGGTTATTCAATCAGATACAGAAAGTCATTTTCAAGAACCAAGTCTGCCCATACTTATGGAGGTGATGCCTACAATACCCTCTGTGCAGGAAAGGATTAGCTCACAGGTTTTCGGTGTTATATGGGTTGAATCGAGTCTTTCCAAAATTATTATGTTAAAATCCTAATCCCTATTTCCTCAGAATGTACCTTATTTGGAAATAAGGTCATTGCAGATAAAATCAGTTAAATGAAGGTCATAATGGAGTAGGGTAGGCCCCTAACCCACTATGACTGTGTCCTTACAAGAAGAAATTTAAACAACAGACACATACACATGCACAGAAGATGAAGATAGCAATCTATAAGCCAAGGAATGCCAAAGATTAACAACAAACCCATAAGTGGCCAGGCGTAGTAGCTCATGTCTGTAATCCTCATACTCTGAGAGGCCAAGGCGGGTGGATAGCCTGAGCTCAAGAGTTTGAGATCTGGCTGGGTGCCATAGCACAGTGGTTACAGCGTCAGGCACACACAATGAGGCTGGCAGGTTCAAACCTGGCCTGGGCCTGCTAAACAACAACTACAACAACAAATAGCAAGAGGGCTGTAGCAGGTGCCTGTAGTCCCAGCTGCTTCGAAGGCTGAGGCAGAAGAATCCCTTTAGCCCAAGAGTTTGAGGTTGCTGTGAGCTGTGACGCCACACACTCTACCAAGGGTGACATAGTGAAATTCTGTCTCAAAAAGAAAAAAAAAAAAAGGAGTTTGAGACCAGCCTGAGCAAGAGCGAGACCCCATTACCCCCCCCACACACAAAAATAGCCAGGTGTTGTGGTGGATGCCAGTAGTACCAGCTACTCGGGAGACTGAAGCAAGAAAACTGCTTGAGCCCAGAGTTTAAGGTTGCTGTGAGCTATGACGCCATGGTGACACAGAGTGAGACTCTATCTCCATCACCACCACCCCCACACACACACAAAAAAAACCCCACCAGGAGCTAGGAGACATGAAACAGATTCTCTCCCATGGCCTACATAAAGAAGCAACTCTAATTTAGGACTTCAACTGGGAGAACTGGTTAGCCACATGTAGAAGACTGAAACTGGACCCACACACCTCTCACCATTGACAAAACTGATTCTCGTTGGATAAAAGGTTGAAATTTAAGACACACAACAATAAAAATTCTAGAAGTATAAGGAAAACACTTAAAAATATTGGTCTGGGGGTACTGCCTATGGCTCAAAGGAGTAGGGCGCAGGCCCCATAAGCCGGGGGTGGTGGGTTCAAACCCAGCCCCAGACAAAAACTGCAAAAATATATATATATATTGGCCTGGGAAAAGATTTTATGAGGAAGATGCCTCTGCTAACTTGTAGCCAGTTTATCTAAAAATAAATAAATGGGATTTGATCAAGCTAAAATGCTTCTGCACAGCTATGGGTACCACAACCAAAGCAAATAGCCCTTGGAAAGGGAGATTTTTGCATGTTACAAATCTGACAAAGGCCTGATAACTAGAATTCACAGAGAACTCAAATTAATCAACAAAAGAAGAAATAAACCAATTTATAAGTGGGCGGAAGTCTTGAAAAAACTTCTCTGAAGATGACAGATATATGGCCAACAAACACATGAAAAAATGCTCATCTTTAGTCATCAGAGAAATGCAAATCAAAACCACTCTAAGATATCACCTAACTCCAGAAAGATTAGCCCACATCACAAAATTCCAAAACTGCAGATGTTGGCAGTGGAAAAAAGGGAACATTTATACACTGCTGATGGAAATGCAAACTAATATAACCTTTATAGAAAGAAGTATGGAGAATTCTTATAGAACTAAAAGTTGACCTTCCATTTGATCCCATAATTCCATTACCAGGTATTTTACCCAGACCAAAAAAATCATTTTACCACAAACACAATTTGCACCAGAATGTTTACTGCAGCTCAATTCATAATGGCAAGCTGTGGAAGCAGCCCAAATGCCCACCAACTCATGAACTCAGCATTAACAAACTGGCATATGTATACCGTAAGAAAAGATGGAGACTTTATATCTTTTGTGTTTACTTGGATGGTGATGAAACACTTTCTTTTTTTTTTTGAAGGAGAGTTTCACTTTGTCACCCTTGAGAAGGCCATGGCGTCACAGCTCACAGCAACCTCAAACTCCTGGGCTTAAGCAATTCTCTTGACTCAGCCTCCCAAGTAGCTGGGACTACAGGCACCTGCCACAACACCCAGCTATTTTTTTGTCGCAGTTGTCATTTTTTATTTTAGCTGGCCCGGGCTGGGTTCGAACTTGCCAGCCTCAGCATATGTGGCCGGCGCCCTACCCACTGAACTCCCGGTGCCACGTAAAGCACATTCTTCTTAAGAATGAAAAAAAATGGCTTGGCACTGTGGCTTAAGCACTAAGGCACCAGCCACATAAAACCTGAGCTGGCAGGTTCAAATCCAGCCTAGGCCCGCCAAACAACAATGACGGCTGCAACCAAAAAAATAGCCGGGCTTTGTGGTGGGCACCTGTAGTCCCAGCTACTTGGGAGGCAGAGGCAGGAGAATCGCCTGAGCCCAGGAATTAGAGGTTGCTGTGAGCTGTGATGCCAAGCACTCTACCCAGGGCAATGGCTTGAGGTTCTGTCTCAAAAAAATAAAATAAAATAAAATAAAATAAAATAAAATAAATAAAATATAAAATAAAATAAAATAAATAAAATAAAATAAATAAAATAAAATAAAATAAAATAAAATAAAATAAAATAAAATAAAATAAAATAAAATAAAATAAAATAAAATAAAATAAAAAATAAAATAAATAAAAAAAATAAAAAAAATAAAATAAAATAAAATAAAATAAAATAAAATAAAATAAGAATGAAAAAAATCCAATGTATTCAATACTAATATGAAATCAATATATAAACAATTACATGCCCACACAAATGATAAAACACAAATATAGTTTAGCAAGGGGGAAGGGAAAGGAGGGAGAAAAGGGGAGAGGCAGAGGGTGATTGGTAGGATCTCACCTAATGTATACCAGGTGAGGGTGTTCAGCATGCCCCCGCGGTGAAGGGCTCAACTACAAGTTGAACTTGAGCTTGAAGTGAGAACAATGTCACCTAAACATTTGTACCCTCATATTAATTTGAAATAAAAAAAAGAAAACTATAAGCCAATAAATTCATGCTGTTCAAGCTACCCAGTTTGTGGTAGTTTGTCATAGTAACCCTAGCAAACTAATACAGTTTTTTAAAGTTTACACCAAGAAAAGTATGCCTCTTGCCTGGCTCCAGGGAGATAATCTCTACACCACTGGAATATCCCACCCATTAAGGAGGTCTTTGATTATTCATGGCCTTGGACACACCAGTTAATAGTAACAATGGAATTTATGGTGGAGGCCCTGGGTTTGACCTCTGGAGGGCTGAAAAAAACAAATTAAATTCACATTTAACTAGTTTTTATCCTTTATAGTTCTAGTACAGTGCAAAATGACTATCAACAATTTTTATACTTTTTTATTGTGTTAATCTATACAAGGTGAACATAAAGTTCATGTGTAATTTATTATACTAAACTATGTTATATACCATAAAATTTACTATTTTAACTATTTTACATGTACAATTCATTGGCATCGAGGCAATGAATTCATCACGGCATTTACAACCATAATCACTAATCATTGCAGAACTATTTTATTCTCCAAAACAGAAGCTCATTAAATAGTAACTTTCTATTCCCTCCTTGCCCCTAGCCACTAGTAACCTCCATTCTACTTTCTATTTCTATGCATCTAACTATTCTAGATAGCTCATATAAGTGGAATCATAAAACGTTTGTCTTTTTTTTTTTTTTTTTTTTTTTTGAGACAGAGTCTCACTATGTTGCCCTCAGTAGAGTGCAGTGTTGTCATAGCTCACAGCAACCTCAAGCTCTTGGGCTCAAACAATTCTCTTGCCTCAGCCTCCGCCACAACACCTGGCTATTTTTTTGTTGTAGCTGTCGTTGTTTAGCAGGTCCGGGCCGGGTTCAAACCTGCCAGCCGCAGTGTATGTGGCCAGAGCCCCACCCACTGAGCTACAGGCGCTCAGCCTTATGTCTGTTTTCTTTCACTCAACCTGTTCTCAGAATTTATCCATATTGTAGCATATATAAGAATTTCATTCTTCTTACAGTTGAACAATATTCCACCATATGTGTATACCTTATTTTTAATCCATTCACTTGGGTTGTTTCCACTTACTGGCTACCATATCTTAACAATTTTCTGATGAACCTAAACTGCAGCCAAAATAACTGATCCTAAAACTCTTAACTTTTTTCCCATTTTAATGCAAATCCTCTCAAACTGTGCAGTTTTGAAGGCAAAAACATGCATCCTTAACTGATAACTTTATCAAAAGAAATATATATTATTCCTTACAGTTTTCATGCTACTTAAAATTACAAAATCTCTTTGCTACATTATTAACAATACCTTTTGTGGAATAAACTGATAAAACACCAAAGTGTTGCTAAGGACATATAGAAAAACAATTAAATAAATCAAATAAAAATAAAAAAATAGTAATATCACATACTGACCCTTCCTAAAAAGGAGCAAAACTGAAATAATTTCTTTTTTTTTTTTTTTGAGACAGAGTCTCACTATGTGGCCCTTGGTAGAGTGCCGTGGCATCACAGCTCAGCAACCTCCAACTCTTGGGCTTAAGCAATTCTCTTGCCTCAGCCACCCAAGTAGCTGGGATTACAGGCACCCGCCACAACACCTGGCTTTTTTTTTGTTGTAGCTGTCATTGCTGTTTAGCTGGCCCAAGCTGGGTTTGAACCCACCAGCCAGGATATATGTGGCCGGCTCCCTACCCACTGAGCTATAAGCACCACCTGAAATAAGTTTTGAATTATAAAAAAAATTCTTCAAAGTTATTTATAAAAAGATACTGACCTTTGCACATATCACCCTTCATAGGATGTTCAGGCTCGTAACTGGGAATAGGTAAAATCTACAACACACACACACGCACAAATGTGACTCAAGTTTTACACTACATTACAGAAAACCCAAGATTCTGGTTTCTACCAAGAGATAAAATGAATGAGAAGACAATTCTGAGGAATACTTTGAGATGGCAAAATATAAAAAAGAAAGTACATCTTGGTTGTAGTATGTCAAATAAAATGTATTAGAAAACAGAATTCAAATATTTCAAACTATTTAGTAAATTAATGTCAATTAAAAAAATAAATCAGGGCCAGGCATGGTAGCTCTTATCTGTAATCCCAGCACTGGGAGGCCAAGGCAGGAGAACTGCTTGAGCTCAGGCATTCAAGACCAGCCTTGCAACACAGAGAGATACCTGTCTCTACCAAAAATAAAAAATTAGCCAGGTGTGATAGAGCACACCTATGGTCCCAGCTACTTGGGAGGCAGGAGTATAGCTTAAGTTCAGTTTAATCACACCACAGCACTTCTACCGTGGTCAGTAGAGCAAGATCCTACCTCTAAAAACATTTAAAAATAATATAAAATATGGCTCGGCACCTGTGGCTCAAGTGGCTAAGGCGCCAGCTACATACACCTGAGCTAGTGGGTTTAAATCCGGCCTGGGCCTGCCAAACAACAATGATGGCTGCAACAAAAAAAAATAGCCAGGTGTTGTGGCAGACACCTGTAGTCCCAGCTACTTGGGAGGCGGAGGCAAAAGAATCGCTTGAGCCCAGGAGTTGGAGGTTGCTGTGAGCTATGATACCACAGTACTCTATCCAGGGTGATAGCTTTAGGCTATGTCTCAAAAAAAATAAAATAGAGTAAAATAAATACAGGTATGGCTAAAGCAGCAAGGATATAAAAAGCAAATTTAAAAATTTTAATATTTTGAATAATTGATTCATATAGTATAGATTTTTTAAAAATAGAAACTAATATACAATTTACAATATATACAAAATGTGGTACATTATATACAAAATGTGGTACATGCACACCTTGGAGATAGTGCAGGTTTGGTTTACAGACCACTACAAGAAAATGAATATGGAGCCAAGTGTGGTGGCTTGCACCTGTAATCCCAACACTGTAGGAGGCCGAGGCAGATAGATTGCTTGAGCTCAGGATTTTGAGACTAGCCTGAGCAAAAGCAAGACCCAGTCTCTAAAAAATAGCAGGCATCGTGGCAAGCGCCTATAGTCCCAGCTACTCAGGAGGCTGAGGCAAAAGAATCATTTGAGCCCAAGCAAAAATTTGAGGTTGTTGTGAGCTATGATGCCATGGCAGTTAACCCCAGGGCAACTGAGACTCTGTCTCCAAAATAATAAAGTGAATATGCCAATAAAGCAAGTTTGGTTTCCCAGTGCATATAAAGTTACACTTACACTATACTGTAGTCTGTTAAGTGTCCAAAAGCATGATATCTAAAATAAAAAAAAATATACCTTAATTTAAAAATGCAAACTATCATCCAGACCTTCATCAAGTGCTAATCTTTTTGCTAGTGTAGGGTCTTGTCTCAATATTGATGGCTGCTGACTAATCAGGGTGGTGGGTATGCCAAGTTCTTTTTTTTTTTTTTTTATAAGTCAAGTCTACGTCACAGAAACAGTAGAATGGTGCTTTCCAGAGGCCAGGGAAAGAAGGGAATGGAGAGTTGTTAATGGGAATAGACTTTTAGTTTTGTAAAATGAAAAGAGGTCTAGAGATGGATCACATAACAACATGAATATACAGAGCACTACTGAATTATATACTTAAAATGATTAAGTTTGCAAATTTTGTTATGCATATTTTACCACAATTAAAAATAAAAAACAGAACTCTCTCCTGGTATCTAGCTACCATCTAGATATGAACCATACACTGAAGTTATTATTATTACCTTATTTACCTAGAATTTCCTTACGCACAAGTAAATATAAGCAAACCAAGCAACCTACTGAACAATATACATTGTTCTATATTTTACTATTTGCACTTAACAGTGTATCAAAGAATTCTTCTTTTTTTTTTGCAGTTTTTTGGCTGGAGCTGGGTTTGAGCCTGCCACCTTTGACATATGGGGCCGGCGCCCTACCTTTTTGAGCCATAGGCGCCACCCATATAGAATTCTTTCAAATACAGAAAGTTCATCATTTAAGACCAACATTTTGATAAGAAGTTTAATATATCTAGAAAAGCTTTAATATAACAGAACTTACCAATATCTGGTAGACACTGCCCACTGTAAGGGAACCAATTTCCTTTGACAGTGAAAGGACTTTTCCTATTGCTTGTTGAACCAGTTCCCAGCTGGCCATTACCACCAAGCCCAAAAGAGTAAATTCGTCCTGATGAAGGAACAAAAGCAGAAGTGTGCTGCCTAGAGTAAAATGATAGAAAACCTCAGACTTAATAAGACTTTCCAAACAATTTACATTAAGAAAAGCATAGCAAATATAACCAAGTGTAATTTTCTCTTAAAAATTATAGTTCTAAAACTTCTGTACAAAATATTCATTAATAGTCAAAATCTATACTAAATGAATTCTAATTCACTAAATCAGCATGGTCCAGAAAATTTTCACAAATGCACATGTTTAAAAGGGTCTAGATCTATACTGAAATCCCTTATAATAGATGATTAAGTAGCTTCTATGTTGCCCAAGGAAGCCTATCATCCCCTTATCAGTCAGGTTCTAGCCAAGGGCTGTGGTCTGTGAAAGTATACCATTTGGGTACCACCCAAAAGTTCTAGGCTAAAAATAAGGCAAGCAATCTAGTACCAGTCAGAAAATAGGTATCTGCACCAACCCATATAGAAACAATATTTCCTTTCTTTTGGAGAAACTGATCCCTACTATAGGTATGTACCCAGACTCTTCTGCAGGTACTACAGTAAAGGCAATCCTATGAAACTCCACAACCAAAGCTGAAGATGACCCACCAATCTACTCTCAGTAAACTTATCAACTCCCTCTGATGTTTCACTATGTTTAAGAATGGATTAAATGTGATCATCCAGTTTCGGTCTTGTTTTCTTCAGTATAAAGTTTTATGTCTTCAAATCTAGCAAATTCTTGAGCATTATTTCTATAAATAATCTCTCTCCCATCCATTCCACTCTTCTCCTAGAATAGAATTAGACAAATGTTGGCCCTTCCCAATATATCACATCAGTCTCAATCTCTTTTATCTCCATGTTCCTGTGACCAACTTCCCTGAATTTATCAAATCTCTAGTTTTCTTTTTAGCAGTCTGTCCAACCTGCTGTTTTACTTATCAATTGAATTTTAAATTTCAGTGAGACTATGTTTTGCCATTTCTAGATTTTTTTCCCCAATCCCTAGAAAAACCCTAGAGGATATTTTCCCACTAAAAACCCCTTTATATATTGTAAATTATAATAAATATATATATATACCAACCCAAAACTACTTTGTATTAACTTTTTAGATTATGAAATTTTTAAGTATAAACTCAAGTCCCAAAGCCATTTTAGGATAGCATGTAATTACAAATTCTCGGGGGAGTTCCAAATCAGGAACCAGTCAGTGGGGAAATATTTCATTATGTTTCCTTTCCCTTATATTGGGAAGACATGGCATCTCAGGTCTTACTCTCGCTTCTATCAGCTCTTAGATTTCATCTCCTGTCCCAAACTTCTTTGCCATATGTAGTATACTGTTTATAAAAATAACTGAAATTTCTCCTCTCCCTATACCCATATCCTACACAGTGTAACTTCTTCAGCTGTTCCCACCAAGGCAGGAGATCTTAAATTTGAGACTTAATATATAGCTTACTTTGCCCAACAGAAGGCAGCATAAGCAACAGTGCCTTAGTGGATTTACACTCTTTCTCTGTCTTTAGTAATCCTACTCTACCATCATAAGAATAATCCGAGGTTAGCAGATAAAGGATGAGATACAATGTGAACAGAGACAACCTGTCCCAGATGAGGACATCCCAGCCCCTAGCCATATCATCAACCAATCACCTGAACCCAGATAAAATTACTGAAACACAGAATTAATAGATAAGTACTTTTTAACCTTTTTTTTGGGGGGGGGGGGCAGTTTTTGGCTGGGAATGGGTTTGAACCCGCCTTCTCCAGTATATGGTGCCGGCACCCTACTCCTTTGAGCCATAGGTGCCACCCCTAAATAAATAATTTTTAAGCTACTAAGTTTTGGGATGTTTTGATTAGCCCTATAAACTAGTTAATACATTACCTAGACTGGCAAATCCTTTCAGGGTAGTTCCAGAGTAGATTTAAACTAACACCTTTGGTTTTCAATTTTGTTTTTGCCATGGGGAAATCCCTTGGCAAAACTCACCTCACATTTAAAAGGTGCCTTAAAACTCACAAAAGTTTTCAGGTTAGTCTGCCAGATTACTGGAAAACTAAGTAGACTCTAGCCATCTTAGCTCAAAGCCAGATGAGTCAATGTCTATCAAAACTTCTTTTAAGCAAGGATGCCTTTTTAATAAAAGGAATGCCACATGGAACCCCTGCATATAAAAGAGACAAACTGCTATGGTTGAACAACTTGCCTATATGGTTAACACTGCTCATTCTGCCTCCCACAGGAAGCAGCCATTCTAATACCTCAAACAAAAATATCAATAATGTGAAAATTACTGTAATACTAGTTTATTAAAACTCTTCCTAAAACTAGTCTACTAGAACAGTGGTTCTTAACCTTGAGTTCATATTAGAATCATCTTGGGGTAAACCTGGGCAATGACATGTAGTTAAAAAAAACTCTGGAAATGATTAAGAGTATGGAGAATTCAGAGTCACTGAATAAACATAACTACATGAACTCCTCAATTTGATACAAAAGCTCAAAAAGCAATATATTATACTACTACAACGTGAAATTTTTCCTTTTGGATCATCTCCTGATTGACTCACATTTCTGGTATTCCTTGACTGCTTCCTTCAGGAAGTATCTGCAATATTAAATAAGGAAATAACACTAATAATACTTTCATATATACTGACCACTAAGAAGTCCAACTTGTGGGGGGCACCTGTAGCTCAAGCGGCTAAGGCCCCAGCTACATACACCAGAGCTGGTGGGTTCGAATCCAGCCCAGGTCTGCCAAACAGTGACAACTACAACCAAAAAATAGCTGGATGTTGTGGCAGGCACCTGTAGTCCCAGCTACTGGGGAGGCTGAGGCAAAAGAATCGCTTGAGCCAGGAGTTGGAGGTTGCTGTGAAGCCACAGCACTCCACCCAGGGCTATAGCTTGAGGCTCTGTCTCAAAAAAAAAAAAAAAAGAGAAGTCCAACTGGTCAAAACAACAGATACCTACCTAAATTTCCTCTGTAGGGTGTCCTTAGATTTCAATATACAACTGAAATTTCAACTCTGATCCAACAGTTACATGCTGAAAGGAACTGGGTTTACAAAGCTAAAAATAGTCATTCAAATAGGGCACATTTTAACTGTTAAGAATTACAAAGCTGGATAACATTAAATAATTTATGATACTTCACAAGAACCTAATAAAATATTTTACCTAAGAAAATGATCTAAATTACCACCCTGTAGTATGCCTAGTACTACATTCCTACCATGGTCTGAAGGTGTTTAAGAAGCATACATTCTCTATAGTCTTAACTTGGCCATCTAGGTCGCTTTTGGTCTATAAGATGCAAGTAGAACCTTCAGATGTATATGTGCAGCTAAGTTTGACTTCTTGTGCATTTGCCACCATCAAGAGAATATACAGTTAAAATACATAGAAGCAGCCAGTCTGCTCCTCTGGAATGGGTCCAAGAATGAAACATGCAGCAAACCCAACCCAGCTGACAAAAGTCACCTCAATGAGCAGGCAGCTTGAAAGAGAACTGCCCCTAGTTAATTTGCAACCCAAATAAGAGCCACTCCAGCTAACCTAAGCCCTGAAGAAGAACCACTTTAACTGAACCACAGAGTAAGAAATAAATACTTATTATTATATATCACTGACATGTTTTGCATAAGAAACCAATACAGACGTTGTAAATGATATGTCAGTAAATTTAAACTGAAATAAAATAAACATTAGAGAGATTTAAAGGCAGATCGGAGCAGGAAGAAGAAAGAATCAACAAACTTGAAGATAGGGCAGCTAAAATTATAGAGCCTGAGGAACAGAAAGAAATATTAAAGGAAAGGGAAGAGAACCTAAGGGATCTGTAGGGATCTGTAGAACACCATCAAGTCAATGGACACAAGCTCTGTGGAATTCCCAGAAAACAAAGAGAAAGAAAAGGAAAAAAGAGATTATCTAAAGAAATAGTAGCCAAAAACTCCCCAAATTTGGTGAAAGACATTAATATAAGCATCCATGAGCCTCAGTGAACTCTAAGCAGGATAAACTCAAGAGACCTACACTGGGACACAATCCATTCAGACTGCTAAAATGAAAAGAGAGAACCCCGAAAGCAGTAAGAGAAGCTATTCATCACATGTAAGGGACTCTCAAATAAAATCAAGAAAAAAAATTTTAACAGAAATTTTGTAGCCCAAAGTCAGTGGGCAGATACATTTAAAGTGCTGAAAGGAAAAAACATCTTGTGAACCAAGAATCCCATATCCAGCAAAACTCCTACAAAGGTGAAGAAGAGATACTCAGCCCACTCCTCACATGATGGCCTGTGCCACCTTGAGACTCTGCAAAGTCCCCCAGAAAAGAAGGTGCTTCTTACCAGACATAGACTTATCAACCTCCATTATTCGAAGAAGCAAATTCCTTTCCTTATTAAATAAAAACTCCTTATTAAATAAAAAAGTAAAGAAGAAATTAAGAAATTCACAGATATAAGACCAGGGATCATTACTACTGGCCTTGTACTGTAAGAAATGCTAAAATGAGTCTTGCAAGTTGAAATGAGCAAATATCAGACAGTAACTTGAAGCTGTATGAAAAAATAAAGACTACATTAGGCAGGCATGGTGGCTCACTCCTATAATCCTACCATTCTGGGAACCAAGGCAGGAGGTTCGCTAGAGCTCAGAAGTTTGAAACCAGCATGAGCAAGAGTGAGTGCCCATCTCTACCAAAAATAGAAAAACTTAGCCAGGCATTGTGGTAGGTGCCTATAATCCCAGCTACTCAGGAGGTTGAGGCAGGAGGAGTACTTGAACCTAGGAGTTTGAGGTTGCTGTGAGGTACAGAGACATCATGACACTCTAGCCTGGGCAAAGAATAAGACTCTGCCTCTAAGTAAATAAATAAATAAATAACTCATTAAAGGTAAATACAAGGCAATTACAAAAGCTAATATTGTTCTAACTTTGATTGGCAACTCTACATTTTGTTTTCTATGTAACTTAAGAGATTAAAGCCTAAAACAAATTATTAGTTTATATTTTTGGACACGACAGATGAAGATATAATTTTGTGACATCAATAACTAAAAAAGGAGAGTTTTTGTAAGTTACTAAAGTTAAGTAAGCTATTATAGTAAGTTAAGTTACTAAAGTAAAGCTTCTATAAAATGAAAATTAGAGTGTTGTAACTTTAGAATAATAAATGTAATCCCTATAGCAGCCCTAAAGAAAACATGTAGAATTACACAGAGAAGAAAATGAGGAGAATTGTAATACTATACTGCAAAAAAAAAAAACAACTAAAAATAAAGGTGACTGTAACACATGAAGTAAGAACAAAAAAGCTATAAGGCATATAGAAAATAAATAGCAAAAGCACAACAGTTGTCAGTTGTCCTTGTCAGTTATTCCTTTATTGGTAAATTACTTTAAATGGTAAATAGATTAAACTACCCAAACAAAAAACAGTTTAAATTTGGCAGAATGAAGTTTTTTTTTTTTCACTCAACTATATATACTCTCTATAGAATACTTTAGATACAAGACACAAATAAGTCAAAAGTAAAAGTATAGAAAAAATATTCTATATAAATAAAAACCAAAGAGCTGGGTGGCTATACTAATATCAGAAAAAAATAAAAAAAAGTTACACCTTGTTGCTACATATTAATAAACGGCATAATAACTACATTTACACACCTAAAAAAAAAAGCCATGAAAACATATGAAGCAGCTAGGTGTGGCTTACACCTTAATCCTAGCACTCTGGGAGCCCAAGGCGAGTGAATTGCCTGAGCTCACAGGTTCCAACTGCCTGAGCAGACCAGCCTGAGCCAGAGCGAGAACCTCTTCTCTAAAAATAGCCCAGCATTCTATAGGGCACCTGTAGTCCCAGCTACTTGGTAAGCTGAGATAAGAGAATCACCTGTGCCCAAGAGATTGAGGTTGCTGTGAGCTATCATGCCACAGCACTCTACCCAGGGTGACAAAGTGAGACTCTGTCTCAAAAAAAAAAAAAAAAAATATATATATATATACACACACACACACACACACACACATATATATATATACACACATATATATATACACACACACACACACACACACACATATATATATATACACACACACATATATATATATATCAGGCATCTTCCTGGTATCAAAGCCACACAGACACTACAAGAAAACAAACCAACATTCCTGTGACGATTAGTGCAAAAAACATCAATGACATACAAGATAAGCAAATCCAGCAGTACACTACAACCATGTAGAATCTATTCCCAGAATTCAAGAACGGTTGAACATATCAAAATTGATCAAACATTAACAGAATAAAGAAAAATACACAATCATGTGCACTGATGCAGAAAAAAGCAAGCACTGACAAAATTCAACACCCTTTCATGATTAAAAAATACTCAACGAATTAGGAACAAGAAGAAAAACTATCTCAATATAATGAAAGCCACATATAAAAAAGCAACCATGAACATCCTGGTTTCATGATGAGAGACTGAACACCATTCCTGTAAGATCAGGAACAAGACAGGGCTGCCCACTTTCACCACTTCTATTCAACATAGTCCTGGAAGTTATAGCCAGAGCAATCTGACAAGAATAAGAAATAAAAGCCATTTAAATTGGAAAGGAAGAAGTAAAATTATCTCTGTGTGCAGATGGTATGATCACTTAAAGATTCCACAAAACAATTGTTAGAATAAACAAATTTTGCAAAGCAGCAGGATACAAAATCAACACACAAAAATCAGTTGTATTTCGATACACAAATAGAAAACAATCTGAATAAAGTAAATTTCACCTACAATGGTGTCAAAAAGAATAAAATAGGAATTAGCAAGAAGATTTAATTGGCAAGAAGATTATACAATAAAACTATAAACCATTGCTGAAAGGAATCAAAGACATAACTAAATGGGAAGACATCCATGGACTGGAAGACAATATTGTCAAAATGCCAATACTACCCAAAGCAATGTACAGATTCAATGTAATCCCTATCAAAATTCCAAGACTCTAAAGCAGGGGTCCTCAAACTTTTTAAACAGGGGGCCAGTTCACTGTCCCTCAGACTATTGGAGGGCTGGACTACAGTTTTATAAAAAAACTATGAACAAATTCCTATGCGCACTGCACATATCTTATTTTGAAGTAAAACAACAAAACAGGAACAAATACAATCACACTATACCGCATGTGAGGACCCCTGGAAAGGTGCTGTGAACTAGGCTGTCACCACAGCAACTCTAGCCTGGAGCAATTGAGTGAGACTCCATCTCAAAAAAAAAGAAGGAGAAGGCAACGGTGAAAATGATAAGGCAAACAATGAGGAAAAAATCCGTAAAATATATGCCTAATAAAGAACTTTTACCCCTTTACTGGGAAACAGACATCATGAACTTGTAACCATAATACATAAAAAAACTACTATGAATCAATTTTTTATATCCTGAGGAAATGTAAATGTCCAAATAAACATATGAAAGGGTACTCAAGTGAGCCATGGAAATGCAGATTAAAATTATGACTAAGTAATAATAAATATCCAAGAGATAAGCAAATTTATAAGTCTGACAATAACAAATAGTAAGGAGAACAAGAAGCATCAGAAATTCTCATACACTCCTAATACGAATATAAACTGGCAATAGCAATCTGGAAAACATAGCTCAACAGACCAAATCAAATTAAGTAAACTCTATAACCTAGCAATTCAATTTTAGGTATAAATGAAGGTTTATGTACACCACATAATAAATGTTCAAAGCCACATTATTTGTAGTTGTTAAAAGCCAGAAAGGCCCAAATGTCCATCAGCAATAGAATGAATAAATCATATATGCATACAATTCAAAGCACAGTAAGGAGACTTAATGATTGAGAGAACCGTAACTACAAGATAAATCATACAAGCATGACGTTAAGAGGGGGAAAAAATGAGTCACCAAAGAAAACCTACAGTGTGATTTTATGCATCTGAAGCTAATAGTTGCCAAAACTAAACTGCACCATATAGGGATACATACAAGGTAGAAAAACATTAATAAGTGGCCAAAATTAAGTGGTCAAGAAAGGTACTTCATGCTAGGCGTGGTGGCTCATGCCTGTAATCCTAGCACTTTGAGAGGCTTAGGGGAGTGGACTGCTTGAGCTCAGGAGTTCAAGACCAGCCTGAGTAAGAATGAGGTCCCACTTCCTAAAAAAAAAAAAAAAAAAAAAGAAAAGAAAAGAAAAAGAAGATACTTTCAGAGTTTCCTCAATGCAATGTTCCCCAAAATGCTTCTATTTACTCCCAAGAACTGAGACTCAAAAGATCAGCATACCAATTAAACTGACTGATTTCATCTTTTAAGGACAAAATATAGGGAAAAAAAAAAAAAAGAGGATCTATAGTTTCCCTTTCAAGTGTGATACCAAATACAGTAAATACAGTATTACATTTTCATTATCAATACTTTGCCTCAGATAAATATTTCCAGTACAGAGAGGTAAAATAATCAGTATAAACAGTTTTTCTCCTGCCACTATGACTCCTCAAAAGTAAATTAGACAATTGGGGGAGAATGTTTTACCTAAGATTACTAGATCTCTAAAACCGTTCATTAAAGAATTTCTAAACAATTACAGTAGAGACCAAAATGCTCTTTTATATAACAGCTTACCTTCCACAAGCGATCTGAGTGACAATGCTTCCCATGAGTTCAAAAACTTTCCTTGGGTTTATTTCATGACAAGTAGAGTTGTGACCCAACTGACCATACCCTCCAGCTCCAAAAGTAAATACTCCACCTTCCTAAAAAAAGACAAAATCCCTTAACCTTAAAAAGACTGATAAAAGAAAATAACTGATCTCCAATAAAATAAGTTAATCTTTAATATATACTAGATTTTTTCTCTTCTATTATCTTCATAATTCAACAGCTGATACCTGATTCTTTCAAGGTAAAATGTCTTTCAAGGTAAAACTAAGAGAATTCCAGGTTACATGCTAAATAGCGTATTTAATGTTTTAATCATTACAAAATATTGAAGTTATCATTAGTGTCATTAAATTACTGAGACTAATATTCATTTGCATTGCCTTTCATTATCATTATATTCTCCTGTCGAATTCCAAATATACATTTATAAAATTTCACAAAAACTAAAAATGGTACCATCTTCAGTTTTCAAGCTAGTTCTACTCTGAACATAAATGCTCTGCAAAGAGTATGTAACCAGACTGCACAAATATAGTAATTTTTAGATATAGCTATTAAAACATAAAATTGGTCTTCAAAAAAATTTATTATGTAAACATAACCGAATTAGAGGTTACATATTTTTTAAAAATCATGGTAATAACTTAACACAACCACAATTAATATTTTTCAGTTTAACTGCTTTTCTTTATAGTTATAGCTACATATGCAGTTCTATATCCTGCTTTTATTATTTAATAGCATTAAGTACTTTTATATATATATATTACTTCATAAGAAAATGATTTTTCTTTTTAATACTTAGAAAATTCTAAACAAATCCACAAAAGTAAAGAGAAAATATAACAAATCATCATTTAGTTTCAATAACTGGCAAGGATTGGTTTTTCTGTTTCATTTAGGCACTACCCTTCCTTTGAAGGGGGAAAAAGCATTGGAGTAAAGCAAACTGTGTTCATCAAATTATTTCACCCATAAACATGATCTTTAACAGCATATATCTTTAACAGATAAAAATAGATAACCATAATACTATTATCACACACACAAAACCAGTATTAATTTCTTGATACCAACTAACATACAGGCTATATTTAAATTTTCCTGGATTATTTTACTGCATCATGTCACAAAGCATATGTCTGGTTGGTGAACTTAAAAGTACCTAATTCATCTCCATTACACTTGATGTTTTTTGCCTAGAGCCATTATTTCATCAGGGAGCATAAAATGTCAATTTTCTAATTTTATTGTATCTTCTAGATTTAAGAGCTAAAATTGTTCTATAAAGAACTTAACTCATCAACTACTAAATTACCCTGAAATACAATTTGCAAATAAAAGGCAGGATAAATGCCTAATTACTTATTTACTAATATTTTAAAATATTGAGTTGTCCTAGCAACTCTTACTCTTCAAGTAAGGAATAAATTCTATTTGTATTGATCTACGGTTTGTACTGATTGAAGATCAATATAAACTCATAGATTTTTACATTATTTGATATATTTCCATTTTTTGCAGTCGTTATTCCTTTTTGATACCCTATGAAATCTCCTTCACGTTGTCCTTCTGATGTGACCCTAATAATCTTTCCTTTTTGTACTACAAAATGCCTAAGGATATTCTTACAAACTTTTCAACCCAGATATGGGATCAAGATTCTTCTCTAAGCAGCACTGGTTCCTTTTTTCTTTAAATAAAAAAAAAAAAGCTCTGATTCCCTTTAATGGAGAATCTACAACAATCAAGGGATGCTCATTGCATCTAAATTGCATATGATTTATTACTCTTTTAAATGGCAATGGCAAAAACAAAATAAAAAACATACTTTAAGAATAAGAAAAATAAATAAAGAATTCATACTAATACCTGTGATTCAAACTAAAGATCACAGATTTTTAAACTTAATTCCTAGTTTTATACCTATCTCTTTTTCTCTAAAGCTAAAATCATAGTTTCTAATGATAGTAAAATAACTACTTATTTGCTTTATTAACTATGTAAGTAACATATTGGGAAAAACAATAGTACTACAGAAGACAGCTTAAGATTTGTTTGAGGATTCAGATTATCTTTTGTGTATTTCTTCCTAGTGATACACAGCAAAATACTGTAGTTTAAAATCACCTAAAATAATTCCTGTTTGTGTAGTTGTGCTACTTCTTGTTTGTATTCAATTTTTAAGGATTAGTATAATTTTTATATATAATTTATATACTACTATATGTAACATTTTTCTCTTTAAATATAGGTAACAGTTTCTAGATTTCAAAAACAAAACTATAAGGCAAGGTACATTTGTTTTAGCTATGAATTTTAAGTTTATTCTTCTATTTTAATAAATACAAACAACATGCAATATGATCATATTTTACTCTATTTCTCACGCAAAAAATAGCTGTTCTGCACCTTGCTCTTTTTACTTAGCACTATATTCTGGAGTTTTCATTCTACAGTATAAGAGACCTTCTATTTTGTAGTTTGCTAAACTCCACTGCATGAATGTACAGTTTATTCAACTAGGTTCAGACTCATGGACATCTGGATTTCACCTAGTCTTTTGTGATATTAAAATAACGCTGCAATAAGTTATGCATATATAATTTCATATTTGGGGTCAGATTCTTAAAAGAAAGATTGCTAAGTCAAATGTGATTTACATAATAAATTTATAAATTGGGCAGCACCTGTGGCTTAGTGAGTAGGATGCCAGCCCGATATACTGAGGGTGGCAGGTTCGAACTTGGCCCCGGCCAAACTGCAACAAAAAAATAGCTGGGTGTTGTGGCATACACCTGTAGTCCCAGCTACTAGGGAGGCTAAGACAAGAGAATCACCTAAGCCCAAGAGCTGGAGGTTGCTGTGAGTGGTGATGCCACACCACTCTACTGAGAGTGACAAAGTGAGACTCTCTAAAAAAAATAAAAATAAAAAAAATAAAAAATAAATTATAAATGAACTAGAAAAAATGTGACATTTTTATAGAGGTATGGAGGTGTCCTCATATACATTAACATAGCATATCTTCACATTTATTCTGTTTTTTAAAGTTGTTTTTAAATCTTCCCTAATGTGGTTTCCTTAAATGTACTTTTCCTAATGTGGATGTTACACAAGACAACTTCATAAAGCAAATCTTCATCCATTTCCAAAAAATTCTTACAAAAAAGCAAAAGATAATACAGATATGGAATATATGTTCTGTCTTAAAGAGAAAAAAATTTTACTTGTGGGATAATTAAAACTATCTGATTTTATTAAAAATAATGTACACCAAAAATTCTAGTAAAAAATAAAATCAGCAGCTACTATCTTCTGAAAGGGGAATACAGAAGATTAGCATAATTAGCGCTTTTAAAAACTCAATAGATACAAGTAATTATTTATGCTGGGACATTAGGATGAGTACGTAATTACTTTAAAAGGTGGAATTTGAAAAGCATTGTTAGTCTTTTTAACATAAAATTAGTTTCTAAAATGATACTACACAAAATATCTTTTATATTTTGATATAAAATACTTTTACTATTATTCTGTTTAGTCTATTCCTTCCAAATACCAATGACAGAGAAGAATGACTAAAATTTAAAACATGTCAAAGAATACTTCAGTGACCACTTTGTAATGTAAATGCTAAATTCAATAAAATATGGTAGTTAGATTGGCACATATAGTAAAAGATAACATAAAATATTCCATATATAGTATTAACTTTTAACAATTGTTAATGTAATTAATTGTTAATATAATTAGTTGTTATACTGTGTTTTAAAAAGTGATTTGAGTTCACTATGCCTGACAATGACTAATTTTTGTCATGTTAAAATTCTCAATTTGGGAAAAGAGTGCAGAATTATGAAGTCTAACTAGAAGTTAATTTCTTTTCACCAATTTTATCTACTATCCAGGACAAAGATATAGAAGTAAAAACATTAGTTTATAATTTCTAATTTGGCCAGTAAAAAACTTGCCAGTTCCTTTACATTAAAGTGACTATAATAAATAATTTCTCAGTAAAGGTTAGTTGAATGTTTTCACTTTCATGTAACCAGTTCCTTTACATTAAAATGCCTACAATAAATAATTCTCCAGTAAAAGTTAGTTGAATGCTTTCATTTTCACTTAACTTCTAGTCACCAGAGAAATAAGCAGTACTAATACTGAATTAGCAATTACCCAGGAAAGTGAGAGGTCAGAGTTAAAGTCATTGACAAGACTATAATGAAAGCTCACTATACCTGCTTGCACAATACTTGGCCCATGAATAACAGACTCAGTCTCTTCTATTCCTTGTTATAAAATATTTATAAGCCAAATGGAAATAAATTCAAGTAGGCAAAGCTATACAATATATAATTGGATTTGATAACAGCACGGCAAGCCTGATGAATTAAATGGAATCATTTTATTCAAAACATTATTTAAGCAGTGTTTTGTGTGAAGCTGAGAAACTCGAAAATATCATCATCACATGTAACAGTATTATCAGAATTTACATTTCATAACAAAGTTTAAAATTAAGATAAATTATTTTCAAGAATGAATAATAATCTAAGTCTTTTTTCAAAATAAATTAATTTTGAAACATCAATAACACCCGAAATTTAAAGTAACTATCATGAAAACATTAATTATGAAAAGGTTATTATGAGTCATAATAAAGAAGTTTTAGAAATACAATACCTTGGTTAGTGCAGCAGTATGATCTTCTCCACAACAAATATAAACTATTTTCTGAGATCTTAGTGACTTTAGTAAATTAGGAACATATCTATCTGAAAATCCCAATAAGAAATGTTAGCAGTATTTTTATAATTTAAACTCTTACAAAATGTGTTTGCCTTATAGCTTCCAAGGCTCAATAGTTAGTGATAACTAAATAATATAACTATGATTCAATCACTTTGCAGTACAAGCCTACTAAATTGAGTTCCCAAGCCCATCCATCCATGCTACTGTGATAATCCAGGGATTTAAAAATAGTTAACTATTAAAAATCCAAAATGCCAATCTGCACAGGATTCAGTAGTCAAGGAACTTGAAAACTATTCTGTTCAACTGGCTGAGTATAGCAGTTCACACCTATAATCTTAGCACACTGGGAGGCCAAGACAGGAGTGCTTAAGCTCACAAGTTCAAGACCAGCCTAAGCAAAACAAGACCCCATCTGTACTAAAAATAGAAAAATTAGCATGGTGGTATATGCCTGTCCTCCTAGTTACTTGGGAAGCTGAAGCAGGAGGATTGCTAGAGACCAGAAGGTCTGAGGTTGCTGTGAACTAGGCTGAGGCCACTGCAGTCTAACCCAGGAAACAGAGCAAGACACTGTCTCCAAAAAAAACTATTCAACTGCTTCTATTGTAATTTTTCCATATATACTCATCATTCTTTATGATCATCTCATGATAATTATTAAACTCACAGGATTCTACTTACAAGCCTAAAAATGATACTTTCTGCTATTCTGTAGCAGAAAAGATGCATAACGTACAATTAGAACAAAATATTCTTTAATTCTTCCTGAAAGTATTATTTGCTTATTATTACCAGTTGTTACTAGATAAACAACCCACTTTTGTCCATTTCAGTTATTACAAAAATGCTAAATTTTATGAAATAAGTTTTGTAGGTATAATAATTGGCATTCAACCTAATGCAGTTATAAAGTTCAGTTCTAAGATCCCAACTGATTTCAAATATTTAAAATTTTTTTAAATACAAAATGTTTATTTTCAAGACACTAGTCTTGGTGTTGAAAGTGAAGCACAACCTGAGGTTAATTTAACAACACAAATCATTTAAATATTTCTTCAAAAAACTCAATAGATGAACAATTGACTTTACTTCTCCAGAATAATTTTACACTTCTTTTATGCTTCTTTCCTCTGATTGTTGCCCATAATAGAAAAACTTTGATCCCCAATTTGACATAATTTTTTCAACCGTCTTTTAATGAATATCCAACAATAAAGACTTCGTCCATATATACTTTTTATAGGTTATTTTATAATAGAATTTTTTGGCCATCTATCCCTCCAAAATATGATTACCAAATGGAACTTTTAAATTAACATCACATCCTTGCCTCTAAAGATTTGGATACATTTCTCTCTAACACTAAGAATCATTCATCCATCTCAAAAGACTATCTCTTTTGTAAAAGTACATTTAAAATACAAATAATGGGAACTTACCATTTTCATCATTAAGACCTAGCTGACCAAATTTGTTGCGTCCCCACCCAAAGATAGCTCCAGAAAGGGTGAGGACAAAACTATGGGCTCCTCCAGCAGCAACTTGCATGAAAGGGATTCCAACCAACGACTTAATTAGCTGTGGTGAAGTCTGCTTTTTACAGTCCAGGCCTAAACCCAATTGGCCATATTTATTCTGTCCCCAACAGAAGACTTCACTTGCTGTAAAACAAAAATAAAAACATTAACTACTTTTCTCACATGCAAAAAATTTCATTTGACAATCATCTGTTATTTGGCCCAAAAATGTTATATGAAAATATAACATTGATTCCTGTAATGGCTGCTTCCAAGAAGGCTGTGTCACATGGAACCTCTTAGCCTTAACATCCGTTCCAGAACTCCAGAAAAGGAAAAATTTCAAGTTCGATAGAATTATTATATATATAAACCATTTCTTTGGAACCTTCAGCCCACAAGATCCCAACATCATGCCTACAGTTTCAATACAATTCATCTTAGTCCTCACTTCACTGCTGTTGGTGTTGCCTGTTGTTGAAGCAGTGGAGGCTGGAGATGCCATCGCTCTGTTACTGGGTGTAGTTCTAAGCATCACAGG
>CAUYPK010158299.1:0-28366 GCA_963574355.1 Loris lydekkerianus
GATGAGAGCATGCAAGTGTCCCCTGAGTGGAGTATGAGTATGCTCTTGGGGTGAGGGGGCAGATGAGAACAATCAAGTGTCCCCTGAGTGGTATACTCTCTGAGGAGGCAGATTAAACCATTCAAGTGTCCCCTAAGTGGAGTATGCTTTTGGCAGGGTGTCAGACGAGACCATTGAAGTGTCCCTTGAGTGGAGTATGCTCTCTTGGGGGGCAGGTGAGATCATTCAAGTGTCCCTTGAGAGGAGCATGCTTTGTGGGGGAGGGTAGGTGAGACCAGTCAAGTGTCCCCTGAGTGTGTGTGTGGGGGGGGACAGAGGAGAACATTCAAGTGTTCCCTGAGAGAAGTATGCTCTCTGGGGTGCAGGGGGCTGACAAGACCATTCAAGTGTTTCCTGGGTGGAGTATACTCTCTGGCAGGAGCAGAGGAGAGTGTGCAAACAGACAAAGAACATGACTTTAGGGCAAGTTCTCCTGCAGGGGAACAAGCAATGCCTGGGTAAAAGAGCAGCAGCTGCAAATGTCAGGAGGGCCTCTCCTTGGAGGAGCACTTAGGTTGAGTCTTATGTGAGGAGGAAGAGTCAGCCAGAGAGACAGTGAAGTGAACCCTCAAGTGGGAAGAAATTTGTATGTCCGTAGAACTTCTAGGTATAGTGAGGTATAGTGAGCAAGAGGGCCGGTGGTGCAAGGCGGGTCAGAGAAATAGCTTTTAGGTCACGGCAAGAGATTTAGATATTCTCCCCTAAGAGCAGTTCATAGCCGTACTCAACAATATTAATTTGTTTAAGAATATTCCACTTTGGGCTCAGCCCCTATTGCTCAAGTGGCTAAGGCGCCAGCCACATACACCAAAGCTGGCGAGCTTGAATCCAGCTCAAACCTGGGCCTGCCAAACAACATTGACAACTACAACCAAAAAATAGTGGGACGTTGTGGTGGGTGCCTGAAGTCCCAGCTACTTGGTAGGCTGAGGCAAGAGAATCACTTAAGCCCTGGAGTTGGAGGTTGCTGTGAGCTGTGACGCTATGGCATTCTATCAAGGGTGATAAAGTGAGACTCTGTCTCAAAAAGAAAAAAAAAAAAAGAATATTCCACTTTTAAGAATACTTAAGGCAATTGCTAATATACTAAAAGCTTAGATGTCACAATTGCATGTCTTACACTCCAGCTAAAGTAAGCCACTCACTAGAACTCCCTCATTCTTCTGATCGAAGGCCTCTTACCTGCCAGCTGATAGTCACCTGGTAATTAGGAGTCTATAGCTGCATAGAAAATTGTCCCAAAAGGTAGTGACTTAAGCCAACAATGAGCATTTATTACCTCACATTTTCTGGGCTCAGGAATTCTGGAGCGTCTTAGCTATGTGGTTCTGAGACAGGGTTTCTTACACAGTTGTGATCAACATGTTGGTTGAGGCTTTAGCTATTAAAGACTTGACTGGCCCAGGAAAAGCCACCTCCATGTTGTCCTGCTCACATGGCTGTTGGTGGGGGCCTCAACTTCTCAGTGGTGTTGATAGGAGGCCTCACTTTCTCATCATGTGGTCTTTTTCGTAGAGCTGCTCATGTCCTCATGACGTGGCTACTAAATTCCTCAGTGAAGCGACCCTGGGAAAAGAGTCAGAGGAACCAGGGTGCTGTGCACAGCCTGCTCTTGGAAGTGACACATGCCTACCATCACTTCCACCACATTCTGTTAAGCAACTAGGGGATGAGTCTCTAAGTCCAGTCCACACTCAAGGGGAGGGGAGGTAATTCCTCCTCTTAAAAGGAGGAGTATCCAAAAGTTGGTGAACATATTTTTAAACCATTACATTTGGCAACCCAGATCACATGTCACCATAGATGTGGACCCTTCCTTGATTTCCTGAGTAGAGACAGTTATCCTTTTCTCGCAGATTTCATTGCATCTCACTTCCATTTCTTACAGCTCTTGTCTTATTTATGGTAACTGACTCACATACTTGTCTTTTTCACTAGACTAGAAGCTCCATCAGGCCAAGAGAATGTGTCTTGTTAATCATTTGGATCCTTAGATGGTCGTTAATGAGTCAGAAGACCCCAGGACACTTCCGCCACTCCCGAGACAGGGTTGTAGAAGACTCTTTCACTTGTACTTTTTCACAAGTGCTTTTCTTGCCTGTTGATTTTCTTGATGTATCCTCTCTCTACTGTCTTCTCAACTAGATGATAACTCCAAAAGTAAGAGTATCTTAGTCAGCTTCCATTTTAAATTCCTCATGGCATCCAAGGAAATGCTCTGCATTGTATAGGTCCCTTTAGAGTTTCAAGAATCTTTCCAGCGTCTTTGGTGCTCAAAATATCTACTGGCTACCTCAGCCCTGAGTAAACTCTAATAAAGTTCCAGGTCATAATGCTTAAAACATTCAGCATGGAGAGAGGCTTCTGAAGGACATTAGTCTTCTAGTCTGTTTTATTTGCTTCCTTATTATTTGGGAGAAAAGAGATCTAACAATGTGAGGTTCCCTTAGGCATTCAGTGGAAAGAACCTGAAATCTTGTTTTGATTTTCTCTCTAAAAATGAGAAGCCATATTCCTGTCTATAGTTACACAGTATTATCCTGTTCTTGGTCTAGAATGTTCTCATTTCAGGTGTTCCATGCAGACTGATTTGGAGGCCTGGATGGCCTTGGTCCTGAGGACTTAGGACCCTTCTGAGAAGTCTTCAGGGGCGAGTTCCTTTGGGTTTGGGAGAAGTGGCCTGAGCATCCTTGAGCCCGGGACAGGCCTGGGCAGAGGCAGGTGGGGGTGGGAGGGAAGAAGGGAGCAGAGCCTAGAACAGGGCTTCACCTCGGCAAGGAAGTTCTTTCTGATGGTCCTTCATTAAACAGTCACCATTGCCACACATAAAAATTAAAGAAAAGGCAATGAAGAGCACCCAGAATATAGCCTATACAGTATATCAGAGGGTCACTTACTTCCCAGAATGGAAAAGTAAATGTACACCAACTCCTTTCCTTTCTCTCCTAACCTGTAAAGATGGAATTACCTTGACAGGGAAGAAAATGGCTGACTTTACAGGCCAATCCTTTCTAAGAAGATGATCTGCTTATGTTGAACCAGATTACAGTTCCCTCGAGCACACAGCGGGTCCTCACACAGTAGTGGCTGCTCTGTGGGCTGTGGTGCTGGTGTGGGCTGGTTCTCTGATCTGGGATGTCACGCTGAGATGGGACCCTGGGAGACTCACCCAGCAGGAAACTGAGAAAGTGCTGAAGGAGGAGTCAGGAATCTGGATTTCATCAGGTGTATTTGTTTGGCCTGAAAGAAATCACATTTTAGATGTCTCAATTTAAATAGCCCATGAAATCTGAAAAGAAAAACTAGGCTTTTTAAAGATGTTTGGAAGAGGAGCATCCTGGTACCTCCATTCTTCTAAGGGACGAGGGAAGAGAGAAGGGTGCTTGTTTCCCACAGGAGTTGACAGCACACATCACTGGTTCTTGTTAAACTAGTTTCTAGAATATGTTAGCACCTTGTCTGACTGTGGCTAAAAGGATGAAGGGCAGAGAATAAAACTGCAAATTACTAGTGAGCAACTCTGTATTTGATTTCTGATAAATCTGGAGTTTATGCTTATGTTATATTTAATTTCAAATTTAATGTTAAATATGGAAAAATCTAAAATGTTGGGGTGGTTTTGCAGATGCTGCCACTTCCCACAGTCACCTGGTCAACCTCAGCAAGTTCTTCCACATCACAGTACGGCATACTTGGGCCATATCTCCTTTGAGCCGTCTGTAGACAGAACCGTGTAAAGACAGCAGAAAACTTTCATGCTCTGAGTACTGCACAGAAAGGATTTGGTTATAAGGGTTCCTGCTTTCTCAGAATTATTCCAGGGTTTATATGCCAGGGTGGTGCTTCACATGCCATAATGGCACTAGTGCGAAGTCTGAGAAATTTGATGATGAAAACTTCATCCTGAAGCACACAGGTCCTGGCATCTTGTCCATGGCGAATGTTGTACCCAACATAAATGGTTCCCAGTTTTTCATCTGCACTGCCAAGACTCGACACTGAGAGGTTAAATGGCAAGCATGGGGGTTTGGCAGGGTGGCAGAGGGCATAAGCATTGCAGAAGCTGTGGAGCACTATGGGTACCAGATGGCAAGACCAGCAAGAAGGTCACCATTGCTAACCATGGACCACTGTGATGAATTTGACTTGGTGTTTTACTTAACCTCTAGACCACTCCTTCTGTAGATCAGGACAGCACCCCTACACCCCATTTGCTCACCATGTCCTATGACTACCACACCACTCCTTCTGTAGATCAGGACAGCACCCCTACACCCCATTTGCTCAATGTGTCCTATGACCATTAGATCACTCTGCCCCGGCCCACGGGGCTAGTTCAGCAGGGACCTAGGGTAGGGGTGGTGAGAGAGTGAAAGAGACAAGAGACATGAGGAAACGAGAGCAAGACAGGATTCTGATCAAGCTCTGAAAAACTTTATTTTTTAACAGCTATATAAACACAAGCAGAGGGGGGCAGTGTGCTCGGGGGTATGAGAGGGTAGGGAATTCCCGGTGGCAGGTGTGGTTATCTTAGTTCCTGAATGGTCAGAATGTTTTTCTCGCCTGTCTGGTTGTAATTGATTTATTGTAGTATTTTTCCAGAGTGAACTCTTCCTTAAGCTTTGGCTCCCGGCATCACTCCTTCTGTGGATCAGGACAGCACCCTTTCACCCCATTTGCTCAGTGTCTGTGACCACTAGACCACTCCTTCCATGGATCAGTGTTGCAAGAAGAACTGGGAAGTGGCTGACGTCACAGGTGTGAACCCGCTACTGAAATGATATGAAAGGCAAGGGACGACTACAAGCTCAAAGTGGCAAGTAGCGATGATCTTTATTTCTGGCCACCTTATATATGCAGTCAGTCACATACACACTCTTAATCTATAACCATACATTTCTCCACTACCTTAATCATAATATTAATTTATTTTTATCATGGCATCTACTAGTCTACTGATTAACTGATTATATATTTCTTAATTATCACAAAAGACATACGTTAGTTGTTTTGCCCAAAACTGATAAATCATAAGACCACTTCAAAGATGTGCTATAATTACTCATAAGATCTCTGAAACCCATTGGTAACCTAGGACACAGTAACTTACTGCCTCGCTTACCCATAGTTCGGAGGCTGTTCAGCTTTTCAGAGGCATATTTTACATGCATCACCCTTTGAGCCACATCCCTATGGGTAGAGATTCTTTGCCCCGAAAACCCCCGGGCTTTACAGCCACAATGTTGTGTCACTGACTGTGGAATTTTACCTCCAGCATTCAGGCTTAACAACTCTGCTTACTGAGGTAGCTAGGCCTACAATGAAACTTATGGTCAGTGGGAAATAAAACTGTTTTTTCCTTAGGCATCCAGGGCCCAGAGCATCTAGGCTTTTGGCCTATAGATCAGGATAGCTCCTTTTCACTCCATTTTCTCAGTATCTTGTGACCACTAGACCATTCCTTCCATGGATCAGGACAGCACCCTTTCACCCCATTTGCTTACCATTTCCTGTAATCTTTGTGTTCTCACTGCAGTTCTTTGGGTTCCATATTTTCCTTATTCCTTTCCACATAGCTAGATTTCAGAGTTAAGTTTAGGATTATGAAATAAAAACTAAATAATAAAAATATTTGGTGACAAGTTAAATGACAAATGAATTTGAAAATAAAAGAGTTTTACATCTTTATGTGAAAGATAGATCAAGATGGCTTGGCGCTCATAGCTCAGTGGTTAGTGTGCCAGCCACATACACTGGGGCTGGTGGGTTTGAACCTGGCCCAGGCCTGCTAAACAACAATGACAACTGCAACAACAACAACAAAAAATAGCTGGGCATTTTGGCAGGGGCCTGTAGTCCCAGCTACTTGGGATGCTGAGACAAAAGACTCACTTAAACCCAAGAGTTTGAGGTTGCTGTAAGTTATGACACCACGGCACTCTGCCAAGGTGACAACTTGAGACTCTGTCCCCCCCCCAAAAAAAAAAATAAAATAATTTTAAAAAATTTAAAAAGAGATAGATCAAGAAAAGACCAAGAGTTTCACAAGGAAAATATTTCAGTTAATCCATTCTGTACCTTTTGGTTGTCTTTCTACATCAACTGAAAAATGTTTAATCCCACGCCTTTAATCAAAGCTCTGCACCCCTGGGGAAGCGCATGTGGAGTCTGTTGTGCTTGGGCAAGAGTGTCCAGTGGTTCATTTTCTAGAAAAGTGATATTTAGTAAGACACATTTCCAGCAGAGACTCCCATTTTGTTTCAAGTTGTGAAAAAAAACTGAACCTTGCTGTTGGTGAAGCAGCCTTAAAAATCTTTTCTATTTTTTTAAACTTCCATCTTATTCATGGTGGTTATTACTGCTGTGTTAACTTAGCATGAACTTGGCATAATTATTTGGACAGAACAGACATTACAGGATTCATTTGCTAAGAAACACTGACTAATTTCACTAACTACCCCAAACCATCCTGGAGATGTCACATGATAAGCACCGCGTGACTTAGTGAGTGCCACACTCTAAGAGGTTGAGTGGAAATGTACTTGTCATGGGGCACTGCACTGGCAACCAGGACCTCAGTGCTAGTCCCATTCTGCTGGGAGCAATCTGTACAAACCAGGGCCATTCACCTCACTGTCTGTCCTTCTTCAGATCTTCAGTGGGGTGACCAGATGGCTCACAATGTGCAGCTAATGAAGAGTCTTAAATGTAGTAAGTGTCCCTATGTCCTGTATGATGGAGAGTACAGGCTATGGAGCAAGATCAGCTTGGTCCAGACTGACTCTTAGGTGGGTGAGCTTACTGCCCCAACCCTCAGCCTTCATGTATGTAAAACTGTTATAAGACTGCAATGAAATCTAAGTGGTAAAACACCTTAAGCTCTTAGAATAGAGCCTGGCATAAATGTTAGCTGACCATTGATTTAAACAATGCTTCCCTTTGGGGATGGATTTTTCTGACAATAGTGCTTTTGCCTGGTCATCACCCCCAGCTCCCTGTGAATCTTTTGTGACTTTATCTCTTGGTAGTGTTTGGTGGATGTTCCACATAGCTATTAGAGTTCTACTTTTCAGGCTGTGAAAAACAGTAAAATTTGTTATGAATAAAGCCCAAGCTTTAAATACCACAAATGTTTTTGGGTTTTAATCTCATGTGTGGTGGCTGCTTTTAATGTGTGTGGCATTAAGTGTCAAGATCTGAAGGCCAAGTGTTAGGATCTGAAGGGAGGTGTTAGGTACAGTTTTAGGAGCCGTTCGACCTTGCTTAGACCCCAGCTCAAAGGCATGTGTTCATTCATTCCTTCACTTTTCATTCACTCATTTTTATTGAGCACTTGCTGTGTGTCAGTCACTGGACCAGATGCATGCCCACGGTCTTCCTTTTAAAGAGCCCAGGGCTAGGGGAAGACAGAAGGACAAACGTATTCACCACCAAAGGGGCAATAGCTGTTACAGCGACATGAACAAAACATGGTGGGAACACAGAAAATCAGGAAATTAACTGAGCTAGGCCTTGAATGGCAAGTGAGACCTTTGTGTGGAATTGTTTGTCTGTCTGTCTGTGTGGGCTTTGCAGGCAAAGCCTCGTGAAAGGGGTTGGGGTCTTGGAAATGAGAAGGTTTTTTTTAACTGGTGGAAGAGAGATGGGGAACAATCCCATCTAACTTCCCACTTTCTCCCAGGGATGAGAGAATTTATAATAGATATCCTGATTACAAAAGGATTACCACCATAAGATACCTAATGTTAGTCTTAAAAGTAGGAGCATAATGGTTTTGAGTCCCCCCTGCCCCAGGTATAGTTGTGAAATCATCCCAAAATGTATGAAGTATGGGATACTGCCTACGAGTCCCCAAAAGTCTTCTTCAAGGCAGGCTTGTGAGATGGTAAGGAGAATAGGTATACAGAAGATAAACTATCCCACAAAATCAGTACAGTGAGCCCTGATATACCTACCATCTAGATTCAACAATCATTGCCATGTTTTACTTTGCCATATTTGATTCATATGTATGTACATGTATACATATATAATTTCTGAAATACTTCAGCACACATGTCCAAAAATTAAAGACATTCTCCTACATAACCAAACACCAGTATCACGTAAACAATAATTCCCTGATTTCTAACACTGAGTCTATATTTATACTTCTTGCTTGTCCCCAAATTATCTTTTATAGCTCTTATTGACAAAGTAATTATAGGTTTTAATGGAAGGTGTAAGTTTTTGTACCTCTTGGACATGGAAAAGTGTAATTTCCACTTCAAACTGTATTTCTTTGAAGCCTGAACTGCCACTAAGGCTTCTGTAAGTCCACACAAATACACAGTGGAATGGGATTAATCTGCTAAGGAAAACTGAAGGAAAGAAGAGCTGTGATCAAAAACAGTGACGGTCTAAGCACCTCGTCCCTTCAGGCTGAGTCTCTTTAAAAAGTTGGTCTGCTTTTTTTTCCTAACAGAGTACCCTGGAGAGATTAAATTGACTATAAAACAAAAATGCTAACAGATGACACTCAATTTTTTTTCCTGACACTCCACAGTGAATATGAGTATTTTAATCAGATGTTAGGAAATAAAAAATGAGAAGCAAGAACATTCTGACTGCTTTTCAAAATCATTTTATCCCATCTCTTCTCACCATCTCACACCACATGAGATTCAATCAGTGCTGTGACAGCTCCTACCAGGCTGCACGTTTTGGGCTGAGGTCATTGTCTAATTGAGCCGCTTGGCCTGAAGATGCTCTGATCTGTGGGAAAATGAGAGTTGTCCCTTTCTACCTGGGGAACTGAGACAATGGTTAAAAGGAAAAGATTTATAGCACGAGAAAAGGATTTGCGACATTTAAAGGTCTTTTAAATACTCTCCAATTTACAGAATAGTACAGTTGGAAATGTTTTTCTCCAGAACCATGAGAATAATTTGCCAATCCAATTATGTCCCATAATTCCCTAATACTTTGTTATTCTATATAAATATAATATAACCATCAAAATCAGGAAATTAGCATTGAATTGAATGTATTAGCATTGATACAGTACTAGCTTCTAACACTTAGCTCCCATTCAAGTTTCACTAAATTCCTTTAGAGCAGAAAGAGTCAGAATCACATGTGGCCACTGGTTGTCAAGCCTTGCTAGTCCTTCCAGGGGTTCCTCAGTCCTTCCTTCACTTTAATGACCTTATAGCTTCTGAAGAATGCAGTTCAGCTGTTTTGTAGAACGCCCCAGTGTGCTCCATCACGTGTCTCCTGTGACTGGATTCTGGCTGTGTGTCTTTGGTAGGAATGTCAGGAAGGAGGCTGTGCTATCCTCCCGGCTCCCTATCTGAGGAGGCGCTGTTGGGATTTACTGATAACATTTACTCTGACCCCTCGGTCCAGGTGTTGCCCACCAGTTTACTTTGCTATAATGCTACTATTTTTGCTTTTCTAATTAGTACTTTGCAGAGAAGTATTTTGAAAACATGTGAATGTCCCATTGTTGATCAACCTTTTTTTATTTATTAATTTATATCATTATGAACTCATGTTTCTATTTTGTTCAGTGGTTTATAATGTTACTATTGACTTTGATGTTCAGGCTGTCCCAGATTTGTCCAATGGCAGTCCCTTCAAGCTTCTGAGTCCTTTGGACAAATTTTTACCATTCTTTGAGAATTTCCTTGCTTTCTGACACAAAAGACTGATCTTGTTCTTTCCCTGCTGCATCTCAGAATCAACCTTTCTCCAAAGAGCCTTGGTTCCTTTTAAAGAAGAAAAGTATTTACGAGTCGGCGTGCTCTGTACGGGGCTCTGTGCTCCAGCTCCCCTCACTGGGAGCAACCGCCCAACTCACGGTATTGTGCTTGTTTCTTGCTGCTGCTTCAACAGATTACCACAAACTTCATGCCTCAACACAACACAGATTCATCATCTTACAGTTCAGGAGGTCAGAAGTTTTAAAATCAAGGTGTCAGCGGGCTATATTCCTTCTGCAGATGCTGAAAAGAATCTTTCCTTCCCTTTTCCAGCTCTGAGAAGCCACTTGTCTTCCGTAGCTGTTGCCCTTCCTCCATTTTCGGAGCCAGCAGCGTAGCGTTTGGATACTGACCTCTTCCTTCCCTCCCTCCCTCTTCCTCTCTGTTTCCCTCTCTCCCTCCATCCCTCTCTCTCCCTCCCTCTCCCTCTCTCCCTCCATTCCTCTCTCTCCATCCTTCTTCTTTCTCCCTCCCTCTCTCTCCCTCCCTCCGTCTCTCTCTCTCTGTTGCTGGAAGTGCTCGGGCCAGAGTTGCAGAGATAAGACCAGCAGTCAGAATGTACAGAGAAGCGGAGGACTGCAGCTCAGGCATGCAGCCCTTAACTTTATTTCTTGCAAGCTTATATACTCTTAACAACACTAAGTTCTGCACATACACTTGATAATAATAATAAACCAGTTGGAGGGTGGCACCTGTGGCACTGGCCCCATATACTGAAGGTGGTGGGTTCAAACCTGGCCCCAGCCAAAAACTGTAAAAAAAAAGAATATTAAATACTAAGCCAATTAGCAGCAAATGGTCTATACAATAAGAGTACAAAGAGTACAGAGCAACCACAAAAACTTACTCAGCCGTTTGTCTGTAAAAAACAGGTGCAACCTTGAACTGAGATGCACATTAACTTATCCTGTTTTCCACTCCCAAGATCCCTTCCAGGACATTCCAGAGACAGCCAAACTCTGCCTTCAGGGTCTGCTTCCTGCATGATTAGCTCTCTAATCAGTTCAGAGGGTCTTAAAGGAACATCCCCTTCATGTGGACTCTTAGAAAGCTTCTTCAAACATAAGTCAATGGCACTTGAGGTCACGTTGAGGTTACATCTCTCCCTCTTTCTCCCTCTCCCCCTCTGTTCCTTCTTTCCTCTCCAGCTTCTTTTGTTGGAGTTCCTTCTCTGATTGTGTCCCTCCAGCCTCTGTCTTTTAAGGATCTTTGTAATTATATTGGACCCACCCAATATAAAGTCATTAACTTAATCATACCTGCAAAGTCCCTTTTGTCATGTAAAGTAACATTCACAGGCTTTGGATATTAGGATGCAGATATCTTTGAGGTCCATTATTTCACCATCCACAAATATGTACACACACATTTATTTCTATATCTGTATAAATATACTGAAAACCATAACCTCACTTAGATACCTCCAATTTCATTCCCAAACTATAGGGTTTGTTTTAGTTTTCCCTGTTTCTGTATTTGTTAACTCCCTTCCCCAACTGTGAGAAATCTGGCTCTTGTGGTCCTTAATAAGTTACTTATTTGCTTTATTTCCTCTATGTAACCAATCTTCTATCCCACTTGCACCCACTTTCCTATGGGGGCCAGCTGTTCTCCCACTCTGCTGGACTCTAATCCTTCCCACAGGCCACCCTGCCGTGGGGATGCCTTCTCACTCCACTCAGGCTCTGTCGCCCTGCACCAGGCGGCCCTCCGGTGCTGATACTCCTCTCCCCAACACCCAGCTCCCCAGCTCTGACCCCCATGCCCGCCCCTTAGGCACAAATGCTACCAAACTCTGCCTAATGGTTTTAGGAGCAAACTGTTGAGAGAGGGAAGAGAAGAAAAGAAAACCCAAAATGAATATTTTTAGGAGAAACAAAAGACATTGAAATCCTGATCCAAATAAGAGTGGGAAGTGTGGAATGCTGAGAGGGAGCTAAGAACACTGAAAGGATTTGAAGCTTAAAGAAATCTGGCCACTGGGGTCACCCTGTCTTTAGCCCTGAGTGTGTGTTTGAGGAATCTGCTTATATTTTTCTGGGCTGAGAATGTTGCCTCTGGCTTGGAGTCTCATCAAACCACTTTTTATTAAAAAGCCACCCTTTGGCTCCTGATTTTTTTATGCTGATTAAGAACACTGGCTTGGCTAAATGAACAAGGGGGTTGATTGTTGTTCTGTCTCTTGAAGCAGGAGACACTTTTGATCAAGTTGAGAGGGAATTTGTTTTTGAGGTACTTCAAAAAATGAAATTTGGAGATAAGCTTATGAACTGAATTTGAACTTTATTCCAAGCTTATTGAACAGAAATGTTTCAGATTCTTTTTAATCTGGAAAAAGCCCATTGCACTTGCCCCTTTAATCCCTTATTTTTCTTTAAGATAAAGCCTCATCACTTATCTACCTACTGAGAAAGGCACTTCAAAAATAAACTCTGAAGTCTAAAGATTTTTTTTTTCCTTTCTAGGGGCCTTTTTACTTCACCTCTGCATCCAGATGTGTGACCAGGCAGGACCAGCCTCCCGGGTGGCAGTCTGGGGGATGAGCTCAGCTTCACAGTGGTGGCTGCACAGAGAGCAGAAGCTCGTGGGTTCCAAACTCCGTTTCTCCCCTGGGCCTGCTGACCTGAGGTGAGCCGCTCACTTCTTACATGCTTGGTCTGCTCTGTTGCCACATGGAGTGATGAGCCTCCTCATCTGCTTTGTCCCAGGAAATTGTAAGGGCTAATCAACGCACGTGGCGGCCAAGCATTGCATATGTGAGACCATGAACTCTGGGAGCTTTTCAAATTAGAGGTGATCTTTTCCTTCAGGAATGAGCTGTGCTGACGGTGCTGGCATGTTTCTTAAGCATGTTTGTTTTATTAATTCAACTTATGCTATTGTTAACTATATACATGATAATACACTTGGGTCAACACAGATGATGACATCACTTCAGTATTCTTTTTTACTTCCTGTATGCCTGACACTCTGTGCATTAGAATTAAAAACATAAATAACACCCAAATGATGGGAAGGTCAGGAGATGTGAAATATTTAAGGGCAAATTCATGCTTATATTTTTCTCTTAGCTCTGATGATTTGTTTCCGCAGATATCTCTCTTTATCATGAAGCATATCTGACAGAAGCTGAGTTACAGTTTCATGAATATTTGTGAAAGATACATCTTAGCTTTTGAAAGGAAAGTATGCTCATTAGCCAACATCTTAGAGAATGACATTTCTCCTAAAGACAAGATATTCCATTTAATGAATTTCCACATAGCTGTTCCTTGTTAATAATTGTTAGCCTAAATTAGGCTTGCCCTTTTGCTGTGCCAAGCACACAGTGAAAACGAAAACCATTAATATATCCTCAGTATAGTTTAGCCAGATTGCCCATAAACTGAAATCTAACCTACTGATGATCATTTTCCTCCTGAGTGCTCTCACTATTGCACAGACTTCACTGGCGTCACTTGAGCACACAGTGGTAGGAAAGCTGCATGATTTTGTATGGTCTGGAGCTGACATCTGAGTTCAAAATGCCAAGGGAAAAATACAAACACAAAATAACACAGCACAGAGAGGGAAATAAGGGTTTGGCAACTTTGTTTCCAGCAGTCATGGAAGATAAGTGCTCCAAAGGCTGTGCTCCAGGAAAGGCAGTGCTCCAAAAGACTGTGTCAATTATCACTAAGCAGAGCAGCGGATTAATTATTGAAATGGAAAGGTTATCATTGATTGGGTAAGAAGATCAAAAGAAGCATATGTATCAGCCTAGCATTGATGCAACATTAGGTGAGTGTTAACTTTTAATATTTTTCTCAAAAATTCTCCTGTCTCCTATTTAAACTTTTTGTGTGAGTTTCTTTGTTTGAATTAAAAGAGCACAATGGTTTGTGTTTTACCTATATCTTTAAACTTAGTATTATGGTACAAGAGTATTATTATTATTACTGTATAGAACCCGTATAGTGTTGCTATTACTATTATTATTACTATCTATGCATTGTTCAGCAGGGGTCCAAGTTACATACAAGGGTGACCTAAAGACGTTTTCAGGAATGTATCTGTTCATAACCCGAGAACTGTCTGTACTTTTACCATGTGTTAGAGAACCAGGGAAAATGGTTCTCTAAGGCAACTTCCACATGGAGAATTTGATTTAGATTCCTAAACTGTTTTCTTCTCTACTTAAGGGGGAAGGATTAGGCAGTATAAAGGGTCTCCTTGGGATTTAAATACAGCCTACAAAGCTTCAAAGATTAAAAGTAATGCTTTTTAAACATCTTTATGTGTAGTAAGCATGGGCAGTGAAAAACCCGAGAGGCCTGTGGCCTCCATGCTCCTGCTGTTTGACACCCTTCTGCAGGAGGAAGGGTCACCTGCATCCCCAGACTTTAGACTCCATGGTGTGTACTCTGTGGAGTGCTGCAAGGTTGCGGTTGACTGATTTCTATTTTTCTTAGAAATTCTGAGGTTGTAGACAATAGAATTTTATCCATGGGAGCACCTTTGCTTTTGAAGTGGACTTCTGTTTCTTCAAGACCCATAACCTTGAAAGCCTTACAAACAAAATAGATTGGTTGACAGCAAACTGAGCCAAGAAAAAGCCAGGATTTTGGAGTGTTCTGATTTTGCCACAGATTCATTTCTGTCCTGAGGCAATTCTTTTCATTATTTCACAACTCAATATTTCTGTCTATAAAGTACAGATCCTGACATCCATTACCTAGGCAGTGTGGCAAGTGGACTGAGAGATGGGTTCTAGAGGCAGAGTGCCTGTTGGAATTTTAACTCAGCCACTGCCAACTGTGTGCCTGGGGGCAAGTTCTTACCTCAGTGTTTCAGGGTCCTCATCCAGCAAATAAACATATTAATAGTACCTACTTCAAGGTATTGTTGTGAGGAAGACATGTGATAACAAAGGTAAAATGCAGGACAGGTAGCTCTGGTGTAATTAGTGTTACTTTGTTTATCTGGGGTTGGTACTGACAGTAGTGTCTAACCAGGTGCAGAAATGTTGTAGGAAGACAGGCCCAATGGAGAGAAAGAACACCCAAATACCATGTTTAAAAGAGGAAGGGCTTTATTCCAGCTGGAGGAGCAACAGTAGACCACAGCTCAAAATGGCTGCACTCTCTGGCTGGCTCAGTTTTCTCCGTTTTACTTTCAGTCAAAAATTCCCACCCAGGGTGGCACTTGTGGCTCAAAGGAGTAGGGCGCTGGCCCCATATGCTGGATGTGGGAGGTTCAAACCCAGGCCTGGCCAAAAACTACAAAGAAAAAAAATCCTGGCCCACAGGTACCTTTCTTGTTGGTTAGTTTGAATCAAGAGGGAGAAGCAGGCTTGGGCTTTTAAGAACCGGGGCTTTTACAGAAGCAGAAGCAAGTGTTAGTTTCCAGGTCACAGGAAGTTAAGTTTCTACAAATTCCTAAGAGCTGAGTCACCATGGGGAAGACCTTGCAGGAGTATCCTTGGGATCTCCTTGAGAAGACCTCTGTTCTACTAGACCTCACTTTTTTCAGGTAATAAAAATCTAACCTAACTGGGGATACTGAGGTCCAAAGAAGATGAAAAATAAACACAAATAGAAGTTACCTTGAATCTACTTTTTAAAAAAACATTTTAACTCCCACACACAAACTTTATACAAGAGCCAAGATTTCAAGAACTTTTGTGAATGTGGATTCACTGGAAATATTTCACGACTATTTCTATGTGATATCAGCAAACATTCAGGGAACAAGCAGAGTGATGTGAGGCTGGAAGCAGAGAGAGAGGGGGACCTGCCTCTGTCACCACATCTGGGGCTAAGCCAGCAACATCCTCATAACAATTATTTTAGGTGACATTTAGATTTTATAAACATTAATTAGTTACTTGATAAGGTGTGGGCTACATCACTCTCAGGCTCGGCTCATTGAATTACAAATAAATAAATGCTTAGGGATGTGCGTCTCAAAATGTTCTCTTCCCCAGAAGGCAGAGGAGATCTAGACTTCACTCTGATCTTGTCTCTCATGGCCTGGTCTGTCTCCATCTCTTCGGACTTATTTTCTGCTTTTCCTCAACAAGCCCCTTTCACTCTCTTCAGCTCTGCCTTTCCAAGGCCCTGTGGCTGGCCTGTGATCATGTCCCCACTGGGCCCCTGAGAAAGCTTCCCTGCCTCATTCTGTTGTATTCTACTTGTTCTTTAAGGCCCAGTTTTCCTCTCCACACACCTCTCCTTTCTCAGCTGCTGTCATGATTTCTCTCAGCATCTAAAGGAATTGTATGACATATAGCCCAAACTATGATGTCTCTGAAAATAATGAATACATTCCTTTTTGGATTCAATTAGAGGCTGCACTGAAGGACCTAGATGGCCACACTTGGCCTTGAGGCTGCAGGTTCCCCACCCTACTTTCCCATGTTTTTTGACATTTGTGTTCTCAATGAAACAATGATGAGAATAGCCAAAACATATTACTGAGAGGTTTTAAGAGATTTTAAGAAATTTTAAATTGGTTCATAAGTTTGTAACCAACTGAGGTATAGACACAGAGATTGGACAGATGGAGATCAGAACTGAGTTTGGTTACTGATAAAAGCATGGAGAGTGGAACATGGCTTTGAGGCATGGCCACACCAGGCCTGTGCAGCTTTGCCTCTGACTTAGATGGGTGAGGCTGGCCCACAACCTTTGGCCCCTTAAATCATGGCAGAAAGCCGAATAAGTGGCCAGACTTTAGAGAACATAAGAGGCGTATAGTGTAGCTCAGGAGTTTCTTCTTCCCAAGGGGGTGGAGAGACCAAGAGCATCAAGCAGCTGAAGTCCCTCTATATGCAAAGGTCAAGAGGAGGGAGAGCCTTCCCACGCCACCACAGCCCCAGCAAACAAGGATGTTCTTACGGGCTCTTCTACAACTCCCCTTTTGAATCAAGCGGGAGAAGCAGAAGCATGCTCGGCCCCTGGTATCCTTCTTTTCCTGCCTCTTCGGCTCCGTCCTGTGATTTCCAGATCTGCTTGGGTTCATTCCCATGCTCCTTGCATTCTCTGCTGACATGCTATTAACTTACTGACATGCCAAAAGAAGTTCATATGCAAAGGTTTAATTTTCATAAATATTCATAGTCATTTGCTCCTTACAAGTTGATTACTTCTCCCTTCCCTCACAACAGTACCCGATTTATAAGAATATAATGAGTAAGAATACACCAAAAAGACAGGAAACTGGAAAAGAATATATTGATCATTCAATCATTATTGAGCACCCAGTATGCACATTTAGGGTGCAGTGACTATGGCTGTGGACAAGAGAAAGTCTCACCTTCCTGCTTGGTGTGGGTGGAACAGGCAAGCAAACCCTGTTGGAGCAAACACCAAAGATTTGCGTCTCCTCCTGGCTCTTCCACGGAATGTGTGACAAGATTTCTCCAGTTTCCATCAAATAAGAAGATAAAATTAGAAATATAGGACACTGATTCAAAGTTCTCAAAGGTTTCCCTCCCCTCTGGGCCTTCCTGTCCTGGACAGAGGTGAACTCAAATGCAGACGTCTCTCACTTAGTAGCTTTCCCTGCCAGACACCAATGGGAAGCATAAACTCAGACACTGACTTTTATTTTAGACAAACTTCCTTCAAGGTCACTGATCCTTTTTCTAAAGCCAGAGTAGATTCAAGGTAGTAAATTTAAAAAGGGGACCATAGATGCAGCAGCAAAAAGTGAGAACTGTAGTGGTCCTGTCTTAGTTCAATATTCTGGAAACACTGCAGGGAATAAGAAATCATGAAATCAAGCCTGGAAAAAAAATAAAAAATTCTAAGTGAAAACTGTCATGTGTACTTAGGAAAGTGTTGACAGTGAACAGTTTGGTCTGGGAAATGAAAGTCCTCAGAGGGCACTAGAACGGTATCTAGAGAGACGCTCTGGCAAGACTGGCTATCCTGCCCACAGCAAACACAAGAGATTTCACAACTGCAGTTAGAAAATACTAGGTCAAATACTAGTCAAAGAAAATACTAGGTCAAAGCAAAATATAAGTGCAACCACTTCTTCAGATCTCTCCACAAAAAGGGAACACCAAGTCACCTCATACATTCCACCTCAGATCTTGCCAGCCTATGGCCTCTTATTCCAGCTCAGTGAACACTGTGGCAGCCACCTTGCTTCAGGCACCCCATAACCTGTCCCAGGGCCTTCCAACTGTCCCTAGGGAAGGTCCTCCAGGACAGACATGCCCAGGGAAGAAGCGCAGAGAAATTTGCAGTCTGTGGGGGAGAACATTTGGCCAAAGGGAGACAGGAGACAACAAATCCCCATTTCCCTTTCAAACCAGGGGCTATCCTGAGAGTCATTTACATATTTACATGACTCTCAATAAACAATTCCCCAAGATCAAGGAATCGGTTGCTCTTAATAACCACCCCCAAATTGCATCCCCTCCTTCCCTGCCTCACCTCACTTTCCCTCTATTCCTGATTCCTCCTGGGGAATTGCACTCCCTAATAAATAATTACAGGTGAGCTGTGGCCTTAGGCTTTGTTTTCTAAACAACAGACTCAGAATGAATTTTTTTTTCTATTGCTGTGCAACAAATTACCACAAACTTAGTTAATACAAATAGCTATTTATCAGGTCACAATTCTGTAGGTCAGAACCCTACTGTTACCTGGTTGAATTTATAATCCAGTTTGTTTTCATCAGCGCAGACTCCCTTAACAAGCTACCTGCTTGTGGCAGAATTTGGTTCCTCACAGTTGTAGGGTTGAGGTTTCTATTTCCTTCCTGCCTGTCAGCTGGGCCTGTTCTTGGCTCCTAGAGGCCATCTGCATCCTTATCAGGTGTCCTCCTCTGTCTTCATAGCCACCTATGGCATGTTGTATCATTCTTATGCTTCAGATCTCATTGACCTCCCTGTTTCTATTGTTTAGACCCAGATTTACAAGACTCAGGTGACTAGGTCAGTCCTACCTGGATAATCCCCCTCTTAAGATCAGCTGATTTGGAACCTTAATGACATTTGCAAAATCCCTTTGGCCTGATAGGTCACACTTTCACAGGTTCCACATATACTCGAGGGAAGTGTATTATACAGAGGCAGAGAAACTGTGACTTGTCTTGTAATTCTGCTTGTCACTTGGACAGTTGACACGAAAGGTAGCACTAGAGAGAACACGGATTGGGACTTTGGTGCTGGATTACTCACAGGTCTGAAAGCAGCCGGGTTTCCACTAGTCCTGGCAAGTGGCGTGGGAATTCCTGGCACGCAATGACATGACAAGTACTAGGTCTGTCGCCTGAATTTGGTTTCTCATTGATGTCCCCTTTATTTCCGTGTCTTCCTTTACCACCATCCCGTCATATAACTTTAACATTCCCTACAGAAGCATGGACTGGGCTCCAGGTCAGAGCTCTTTCACCACGGTGAGAGCGACGGATGGCGCTGAACATGAAGGAGAGACCAACGGATCAACTTTGGTTCAAGGAGGCATCAGATAGACTAGATGGCCTTCCCTGTCCTTCCTATGACATTTAACGCCAAAGTCTGTGAGTCCCCAGTAAACTCTTCCCTATCCAAATTTGTATTTTACTCTCCATGATCCAATTCTCTCAAGATTTACTTCCCAAAGTAATCCATAAAAGCCATAAAGCCACACAACTCAAGTCTTGATACGGTGTAACTGCCCTTGCCTGCGACTCCAGGCCGTACCTGCCGCGCCACCGCGCTCCTCCTGCCGCGCGCGGGCTGCCCTTCCCGGCCGCTGGGAAGATAGTGATTTTGACGCTGTTGCATTCCGAGGATCGTCACTACCAAGCTGGGCTCTTCTCACCATTTGACCAGTCAGTGACCCCGCTCTAAATCCTATCCTGAGGTTCTGCTTTGTGGCGTGTTAGCCCGGGCTCTTCCGAGAGCTGAATCCGGCACCAAGTCCGCGTGCAGGGCGCCATCTGGGAAGGCCTCGGGGAGCAGGGGCGAGGGGCCAAGTCCGCCGTGTGTCTCAGAGCTGTTCGCCGGCACCAAAGGTGGAAGCGGCTGTTGGTCGGCCCCGAGGGCTATTAACTCCGCTGAACTCCTTGTTGACTTGAATGAGCGCCCAGTGATTCCGGGTGTCACCGTCAGGGACAGAGACGCTCTCGGCTAGACAGGCTCTGTCAGGATAAAGGCCGCGCGCAGCCTGCCAACCCACCGTCACCGCCCTGACACAGCCAGTCCTTCAGAATGGATCCCGAATGAGTGACTGAGCCTAAATTTAAAATACAGTCACGTGGCCGTTTGCTGACTTGAGGTCATACCCGTACCCAGAGTTGCTGGAAAAGCCACACTTCTTTACCTTTGGGGCTTCCAGAGCTCACCTGAAGCAAAAATTCAAGCCAACCTGCCTCGACCAACCAGGGCTCTACTGAGCAGCTCTCGGCTATAATCAGCCAATCAGAACTAAGTGAGTTGAACTCTTCATTTGCACAAACAAACCTATAGGGAAACCTGGGCAGACACTGTTGCACTTAAGCCCGACTCCCAGTTTGTTCTCAGGGACACAGCTTTGTTTTATAAAGGCCGTGTCTCCTCATTTTTCAAATTGATTGCTGGAATAAAGTGTCTTTCCTTCAAATTCTCTTGCAGAGAACTTGTTCACGAGCTTATCTAAGCCTGCTGGCACAAATTACCAAAGAGAGTAGGAGGTGGGGACAGGACATAAGGGAACACACGTGTTTGAGGCTATTGCATTTGATAAATTAAATCCAAGCTGATTCAGACCAGAAATACTTGTTTGTGGAAGAAGGCTGAATCCTGAAATTTAGCATTTTTGTGCCTCAAAGAAGCAAGTCTGGCATCTGATTAAATATAGCCAATTGAACCATGTATTTTAGTCCTCTGCCTGCCAAACATCCCACGAAATGAAAATAAAGAGTAAAAGAGGCCCTCAGGAACAAAGAAAATGAGAAAGAAAGTGAAAGGAGACAAAAGAGGTCAACGCTAACTTTGGAAGCTACAATGCAGGTGGGTAAATATTACGTAAGTGATTTAGCACAACAGGAAAAACATCTAAACTTTCTTTCTCTTTTTTGTTTTTTGCTGAGGTGGGGCAGAGTCTGACTCTGCTGCCCAGGCTGGAGTGCTAGGACATCAGTCTAGCTCACAGCATCCTCAAATTCCTGGGCTCAAGTGATCCTCCTGTCTCAGCCTCCCAAGTAGTTGGGAGTACAGACGCCCAAGTACAAGCCACCAAGCTTGACTAAATTTTCCACTTTTAATAGAAATGGGGTTTCACTCTTGCTCAAGCTCATCTCGCATTCTGGAGCTCCAGATATCTTCCCACCTCAGCCTCCCAGAGAAAACATCTAAACTTTCAAGGGAACGTAAAGGGAGTCAATAATAAGCATCCCTGATAGCCTTAGAAATTAAAGACACCAGGAAATGCTAAAGGCAAGCAGATGGGTAGGGCTGAGAACAGGATGACTCTGCAAGGCTGTGTGAGGAACATTCAGATCACCTGATCCCCTCTGCTGTTGTTTCTTTCCTCCCTGTGCAGACAAAACCACTCTTACCCCGTACCCAAGGAAAAGACTATTGTTGAATTTCTGCAGAGGTTGAACTAGACAGAATCCAAGTGTGGAAGTTGCTTAAATACACAATGTGCTAAACATTGAAGCAAAACTTTCCTTTCCACCAACCAGGTTACGGTAGGCTTCTGACCTACAGAATTGTGACCTGATAAATAGCTATTTGTATTAACTAATTTTCCTTTCTCTCAGCAAGTTTTTAGAAGAATTACTCATAGGTACTGTTGAAAGATGACTTGGAAACAGAAGCATTTAGAAAAGGTAAGAAAAACTTTACCTACAAAGAGTACAAAGAGGTCAGACCCAGAAGGACTGGCTCACAAAATTAAAAACAAAAGTTATTAAAGGAAATGAAAACCTACAAAAGTACCAAACTACCAAGTTTACATTATTTGCATTGTTTACACAGTTCATGATAAAAAAAAAATTTTGTCACGTGGTTATCTTATTCACAAAGGTTGTGACATCATATGGTAAAAATCAGGAATAAAATTTTTTTTATTAGAGAGGCCAGATTTAAAGGAAATAGTCAAGGTTTTTATTATTGGGAGGGCCAGAACCAGACAGACTCTTTTATTTCTGGATCATCTCAGGGTGAAAAGTACTTAGTCATCTTAGAATCTGGGCAAAATATCAGTTTTTGCATCTATAATACAATAGAAAATTGAGCAAATAAACAGCAACAAGAAAAAAAGTGGGGCAATTATTAACTTCAGAGACAACAAAAGATTGTGTATGCTAGTTTTTGTCCATTCTCTGTTCTTCTTTGATTCAGCCAGTTGACCCGCATAGACTGTATGGCCTGGGCTTGACTTCTAGTTGGATTCAGCCAATAGGAAACAAGGGCCAGAGTGCTTGGGATATTTATTCTACTTTCACTCCTGCCACCAGGTAAAGCTGGTGAACCCTCCCCCACACTATAGCTGTCTATAGGTCTCATATGTGTTCTGAGTTGAACTCATGGTAAGAAAGCTGAATCCTGGGCCGTGCCTGTGAGTACCACATACTGAGGGTGGCGGGTTTGAACCCGGTCCCGGCCAAATTGCAACAAAAAAAATAGCTGGGCTTTGTGGCAGATGTCTGTAGTCCCAGCTACTCCGGAGGCTAAGGCAAGAGAATCACCTAAGTCCAGGAGTTGGAGGTTGCTGTGAGCTGTGATGTCACAGCACTCTACTGAGGGCAATAGAATGAAACTCTGTCTCAAAAAAAAAAAAAAAAAAAGAAAGATGAATCATCATCCTCCCTTGTAGGAAATCTATAGAGAAGATCTAAAACTGAAAAAGTAAGTAACAGTATATTATTTAGAAATATAGAAATAAATGCCAGAAAATCAGTAGCTTCTTTTAGCTATTTTAAAAAATGTTTGAAAACATTCAATATTTTTACCTCATAGAAAAAAGAATTAGGAAATGAAATTGATGGAACCCAGTAGTATGATAATAATTTTAAAACTACATACATGTATTTACTTTTAAAAAAATGAAAATTCAGTTTTAAGCAAAGGCAGTTCCTTAAAAAAAAAAAAAAAAATACAAAATTCTCCTTTTTGACTTTTTTTTACCAATAAAAGAGGGTGAAGTGCCCAGATATACTTTCTTGAGACTTAAAATCAGTGCCCCACCTGTTGTGGCTCCCATTTCAGGAGCATTGCCCAGGCCTTGGCCACTGTGCCCAGCTCGCTGAATGCTTTAACTCAGCATCAAATTCCACTCAGCTCTGAAGGTGTGTTCATCTCTGAGAGACCTAAATCTACAAGGAAATCTTTTTCCTCAAACATTAGTACTTTCCTGAAAGAATTCATTAAACTACTATATTTGGACTTAATTTAAGTTGATCATCCAGACTTTTTGAGGAAAGTAAATTTTAACTTGATCTGAGAAGTTATTAAAGAAAAGTTAAATGACAGAGAGCCAATGTCATCTCTTTAAAGGCAGTAAGTCCAGAGCTGTTATTAAAATTTGAATGTATGGTGAGTTCTTATCTTACCTTAGAGTTAGATTCAAATGTTAGCATATGCAGAGAAAAGCAATAGGCGAATTACCCTTGACAATCCCTTGGGAAGATTCTATGTTGGAGCAATCTCTTTCTGAGTAAATTTTGCAGAGACACCTTTGGTTCCATTGTTGAAACAGATTTTTGTCTCTTGAGTTAAGCACTGAACAGAATAATTTACAAACATTTGGGGCTGTAAAAGTTAAGTGTCTTCAGTTTGGTGAGCTTTCACTCTATGAGAAGCCTTTGGTACAGAGCAGAGCTAAGGAATAGCTTATTCACATGTTTCAGGTCACATTCAGTCAGGGACATGTGCTTTCTGAGTGGAATAGTGAGTGGGTTTTCACAGACTACTCACGGGTTATTGCTTTCTTTTTGCAGAGTATTTAATTTACACAATTAAATGGATATATGATACAAAATAGTGTGATTTTGAATGAAATGAGAGATAATCTAAGTAGGTACAGTGGGAATACTTTTCCATATGCAGCAGTTCAGATGTGCAAGGATATAATTTGCTATGTCTATGGCTAAAATTAAATTCAGCTCTCAAGATCCCATTTCCTCTGACAACAAGCAGATAACTTAGTTGTGCCGATTCCAGGGAATCACATCGTTGCCACCTGAAAGATTCTCTTCTTTTTGCTTTTCTTTCTCCTCTTCTTAGAATAATCTAAATTTGAGGGGGATTACATCTCATCCCAGCAGCAGGGGGGGAACTGGTCTATGTGTCATTACTGTGCTCACTGGTCTTCCCAAGGCTCGGTTTGTTTCATCGCATTCTGAGCAGCAGGCTCTGTCTGCACCGCTTTGGGGGCTGACATCATGCTTAGGTGGTCTGTCCCCTTTGCTTTTTTGGTGCTCCAGCCCTGCCTGGGGGCTTGGTGGTCTGTCCCTGTCTGTCTCTCAATGGCACTGCTGATCCTCAACCACTCTGCCACCCCTCTCGGCCCATCCCTTGCCAGACTGTTCTTCCTTGACTGCTTGTCCTTTGAAAGTCGACTGGGAAAACTTTGCTGAAAATACTGGAGTTTAAACCAAAGTCTGAAAGTGCCTGGAGAAGGCTTATATTAACTCAGACTGACTGGCCTGTTCAGAAGACATTTACTGATTTCTAACAATGCTACATATGCAAAATGCTAAAAGATAGGGTTGAAAGAATCCCAAGTCACCAGAAAGGCTGGACAGAGAGAAAGGCTGGGGTAAATGCCAAGGTGTTGGTAACAGACCAAACAGCCCGTGGTGTATTTAGAAAGGGGGAAGGAGAAGTTAGTTCTACCCCCACAGGGGAAGTAAACCAGGTTTCCTAATCTAATTACATACCAAAAGTTCAGAGAGTTTAATGCCTCCTGTCTGTTGACTCTCAAAGACATAGGTCTTGTCCAGCTGTTCAGGAGCCTTTGGGCTCTTTTTGTCTTCTGTGGTTTTGATGAGCTCTCAGGGACTGTGTCCATCTGCAGGCTTTCTCCTGGATACCCCAGGATTGAGGTGGAGCACCCTTCTGAGAAGTCAATCTATCTATCTCCCACAACTTCTACTAGATGGTAATCCTCTGATGGACACCCTCCCCTCAGTTATAAACTTCGTTCTAAGTCCTACTAAGACATGACAATAATTTTCAAATGTGTTCCAGCCCCATGGACTAAGGAATACTTGGGGGTGAGGGTGAGCAAGCCAACTCTTTCATATTCTCTCTACCTAAACACACTATGCTTCCTTTTCATCTGTGTTGTGACCACACTATCCCTACCCCCAAATGGCTCAGGGTACTCTTGAGCTCCAGATGGATTGAGGAATCTCCACATTCAACCAGAATTTTTATCTTGAGAGAGGAGCTATAAAGTCCCACACTAACGTCTTAACTCTAATTCTCTTCAAATGATTTGAGCTCCTCCAACTAGCCCAGAAAGAGATCCTGTATTCTCTCTGTCTGTCTGGAAGCACCTGGCATTATTGTACAGGCTTCCTTCTCCCCAAAATATGATGCCTTGGAATAAAGACTATTTTGAATTAAAGAATCTCAGAGATTAATAGGCATTTGGAAGGGGCTTCCATGTCTGGCTGCATGAATCTGACTGACCTGATCAAAAGATCAAAGGAGCACTGACTTCCTGTCACCTCTCAGTTATCTCAAATATATAGCAGGAAAGAAAGAATCCCAAGAATGCAAACAGACTTGGCGCAAATTACTTGAAACAAGTCGAATCTCTCTGGTTAATTTAATTTGCAAAGAGAATCGTTTACACATCAATCCGTCTCCCCCTCTCCATTTGTCCTCCCAGCACCATTTGTCACCTCTAAACAGTTACCTGTGCTCCTCTTTTCCCCTTCCCTCCACAAGACAGGTATAAAAATATCTGAACTTCATTGGGAAATTGGGTAACCACTCTGTGATTCTTCCCTTGTGCCTGGGGTTGGTAAATAAACCTTTCCTTTATTATCTGACTTAATTGTGAGTTGATCTTTCAGTGAACTTTGGGAGAAAGAGCAAGTCTTCTGACTCCTACAAGTTTTCAGACCTTATTTCATCAAGTATTATTTCTGACCATTTCACTCTCACCTCCTTCTGTCCAATATGCATGTGTTGGTTTGTTTGATGGTGTCCCACAGGTTTCTAAGGGTATACTCATTTTTCTTTGCTCATTTTTTCCTGTTCATCGAACAGGATAGTCTCAGCTGACTGACCTTCTCATTAGCTGATTCTTTCGTCCACCTATTGCAATCTGTTGTTGAGTTTCTCCCATGAATTTTTTTGGTTTAGTTATTACAATACTTTTCAATTCAGAATTTCTATTTGGCTTCTTTTTTATAATCTCTATCTTTTTATTGACATTCTTTACTTGGTGAGCCATCATTCTCCTACTTTCCTATAGTTCTTTGAACATACTTTAAAATAGCTGATTAAGATTGTACCCCTTTCAAGGATACAAAAAGAAAAAAAAATTATTTAAAGTCTATCTGGTAAGTCCATTGTCTGAGCTTTTTTGGGTAGTTTCTATTGACTACATATTTTCCACCATGCTCAAAATTTGTTTTGGCTGCTATTTGCTATTGTTTATTTAGTGACTTTTCTGAATTAATTTTGAAACTTGTTTTGTTTTTTATATGTGGCTGCTGAAGTCTTTCTTCAGTTAGCCTAGTGATCATTCGTGACTGGACAGAGATTTTCCTAGACTTTTGGAAATGGTCTTGCTGAGGACTCTGTGTGCATGTTGAGGCCTTTGGTATTCAGTCAGACAGTTGGCAACACTGCTTCAGCCTTCACTTTCTAGAGAGCCTCAGGTCTTTCCCAAGCATGAGCACAGCTTTTGTTGTGCAGAATCTGGTGCAGACCAGCCTTCTGAATTCCTGGGGGCTGTGTCAGAGTTACTGAAGGTGCCTGTAGACATCTCACTTCAGTTTTCCTTTTAACCTCTGTGGTTAGCCCGTTGTTTTCCTCAAAGTTTATCCACTGCCTCAGACAGTCAAAAAGTTAAACAATTACCTCTAAATGTTTTCAACAAAATCCTATTTCACAGGAAAAAGGCCTTTTGTAGTGACAAGGGGTGAGCTCCAAGTTATGTTAAATAAAGAGTCTTGAAAATAGGTCTTCCAGAGACCCACCAGGCCAGTCAAATAATAACAATTCTCTGAGAATGAGGCATTCAAGGAGCAACCCCTGTCATGCCCACTCCAGTGGCTACCACATGGCTGGCTCTACTGGGAACTCTTGGTTTTCAGGCTGCTCCAAAGCTGGAGAGTGGAGGATGGGAATAGAACAAGTTTAAATGCTGCAAAGTTCGCTGTTCCTACTGAAGTTCAGCTGTTTTCTTGAAAAAATGCTTCCTTTATTGCTGCAGACTTTTGATTAATTTCCAGAGTTCTGGAAGAGTTTATTTAGACAATCTTTTACAGTTCGCTGGTCACTTTAAGGGAGAAAATGATTTTCATAGGTCTATATTCCACCATTTTTTCTGATGTTATCTTATCATCATATAGAAATTTTGATGTAGACTTTTAAAAGCATTTTAAAATGTAAAGCTAAGCAATGACTATTTTGTTTTCAGCTGCATCTGCTCTCCCTCAGGGTTGATAATAATAATAGTAATAATAAGATAACATTTATTTGCCAGGGTTGGTGCTCATGCCTGTAATCCTCTGGGAGGCCAAGGCTGGTGGATCGCCTGAGCTCATGGGTTTGAGACCAGCTTGAGCCAGAGCGAGACCTCATCTCTAAAAATAGCTGGGCATTGTGGTGGGCACCTGTAGTTTCAGCTACTTTGGAGCCTGAGGCAAAGAGAATTGCTTAAGAGTTTGAGGTTGCTGTGAGCTGTGATGCCTTGGCACTCTACCGAGAGTGACAAAGTGAGACTGTGTCTCAAAAAACAAAACAAAAAACCCCAAAACATATATATATTATTAATAGCCATGCACCAATCACCATTCTAATAATTTTACCTGTATCACCTCAGTCAATCTTCAGAATAATCCTGTGAGACACACACTATTACTACCAGTTTATAAGTAATGAGAATGCAGCACAGGAGTTTACACAGCTTCCGTAAGCTCTATAAGAACTAAGTGGGGAGCCTGGATCTCCGCCCAGGTGGGCTGACTGGAATCAAGGATTGTGAGGCAACATGGAAGGAGAATTACCAAAATGAAAAAAACTCCAGTCTATATTTTTAAAACATAACCCACTGGATAGGCTTTTATTTTATTGAAGACCAGATTACTTTTAAGTGTAAGAAGCATTCTTATCATATATTTCTTGATCATTATAGTGTCAAGTAATTTTAATATCTTTGATAGAGGCAAATTATTAAAGATACCACTACAGATTCTTGAATTTTCAATTTTATTAGAATTTTTATTTTTATTTATTTATTTATTTTTTTACAAAGCAGGAGGAATCACGCTACCAGACCTGAGACTCTACTATAAATCAATAGTGATTAAAACAGCATGGTACTGGCACAAAAGCAGAGAAATAGATGTCTGGAACAGAATAGAGAACCAAGAGATGGATCCAGCTACTTACCGTTATTTGATCTTTGACAAGCCAATTAAAAACACTCAGT
>CAUYPK010158301.1:0-31888 GCA_963574355.1 Loris lydekkerianus
TTGGTACTTGTTATTCCTCGCCCCACCCCCTGCCATTCTTTGGGTGGTGGTTATACCCCAGCTCTTGCCATGCATTGGCTGGTGGTTATTCCCCCCCCCCCCCCCCCCGTCATTCATTGGCTGGAGGTTATACCACAGCTCTTGCCATTTGTTGGCTGGAGGTTACACCCCAGCTCCCTAAGCCCTCCATGGGACAATAAGGGATGCATGTTCCACACTGGCCCTCAGGTTTCCCCAGCAGGATCAAGATCCACTCACCAGTAAGAATAACTTTCATGATAAGGCAATTTCCAAGTGACTCTTTTCTCTCTGACCCATTCCGTGTAGGCATCATCTCCCCCCGTACACTGCCTGCACTCTACTCTTTGTCTAAGGGTCGACTTCTGGAGGGAACCTGACCTGAGAAAGTGGGATTGGCTGATGAATGTGGGGGATGAGGAAGAGGAAAACCTCCAGGAGACTCGCAGGGCGTAGGTTTGCTTGGTAGCATGGGCGCAAGGAAGGCAAGAAAAGAGGCAGGCTTGGTGTGTGGAGTGATGACAGCTCCAGTCTGGGCAGGTTGGTCATAACTTCCTGGGGATGTCTTAGAAAGCAATTGGAATAGGAATCTGGCACTTAGAGGAGAAAAGGGACTGGATATAAGGATTTTAGAGACATTATCCTAGGGATATTGGTGACCAGGAGAGGAAAAGAGGTTGGCCAAAGAGAGAAAAGGGGTTGGGGGGCGGGGGGGTGTAGAGTACATATCAGGATAGGCAGAGGAGGAGGTGCCTGTGAAGGGGACATAGCAGAAATCCTTCAGGAGGCAGGAGGCAGCCTGAGGAGGCAGAGTTGGGGAGACTGTCTGTGGTCTTGGTGTCCAAGTCATCGTAGTACCTAGCCAGACAGAATCTAGAGAGCATCTGGTGAATTTAGGCACACAGTGGGTACTGGTGGTCTCTGTGGGAGTGGTTTCAGGGGAACAATAGAAAAAGAACCCAGGCTGCATGTGGTGAAATGTACATGGGATGTGAGCTGATGAGCATGGGTCAGAAGCTTGTCCAGGAGGGGAAATGGTGAGAAGCTGAAGGTTAGGTGAGAACACTCGCCAGCACAGACATTTTGAGGAAATCTGAGGCAGACGGAAGAATGAGGTTGAAGTTGTGGTTGAGAACAGGGACGATTGCTAGAGGAAGGTTCCAGAAGCAAAAAGAGCAAGGACAGTTGCTAGAGGAAGGTTCCAAAAGCAAAGAGAAGTGGTAGAATCAGGACACAGAGCGGAGAGGAGCAGGGAAGGACAGGGAGAGACGGAAGTTAGTGTGTGGGCCAGCAGAGGAATAATTCTTGCCCAGTGGCCCAATTTTCTCAAAGAAGAAATGGGTGACTTCAAGCTGCCACCAAGGTAAGACACATGAGAAAAGTGGTGGTTGTTCAGGACAGTCATCAAAGGGACCAGAGAAAAGAGCTGACCAAGGATAAGAAAGGCTAAGTGGTATCTAGAACTCCCTGAGTCTGGAGGCCGTAAATTTAGAGCACCATCCATCCGTGAGGTTGGGTGACTTTCTCCAGAGACTCTTGGAAGCCCAGATGAGGCTGGCTGTGGGATGGAATGAAGGTTGGGAAAAGACGAAGGTTAGAGAGGGAGAGAGCAAGTGACAGAGGTGTGGAGGAGAACTAGAGAGACCAGAACTAGGACTGGCCATCGTCCTAAGCCATGCAGCAAGGGAAGCCCAGTCTGGACCCTCCCCGTTCACCACAGATCTGCTCTTTATTAGGCGTTACTACACCAAGGCAGGGAATCGGCACAAATGGTAAGGTTCTTCCAGCTCAAAGTTTTCTGTTACTTCGATCCACTTTTTCTTGTCTTTTTCTTCCCTAACCCTAAGATTGTCAGGAGAGAGGAGATCCCATGGAGACAAAACTATAAGCCATGAAAAACATAAAATATTGCAGAGTCTGGCAGCAGTGTTTGTGTTCCCGTTGGCACCGTCTGGGTTTCTTTTCACTGTCTCCTTACGGCTGACGGGACCCTCAAATGACGGCACGCTCTAGACTCAGTCTAGTGCAGGCCTGACTCTGTCCAGCTGGTATGCTCGTTGAGGGCAGGATGACTTTTCCCCCTTAGGTTCCCACACTGATTATATAATGCCTGCGTGCACAGTCAGCTGGAAGACTGTAGGTTATAGCTGAATTTCTTACTCATCTGTAGCCAGCAGAGTGATGTTACATTTCACTGGTTGAAATCGGGGTCCTGAATCTCTTATTGCAGGTACTGGTTTAGCAGGGCAGAGTTCCTGACAACCCATCTAGGCCTGGGTCCCCTGGGGTTCCTGGAAACATCTTGGTGTCTTGTCTTACATTCTGTTTTTCCATCTGTATACCCCTGCATATATATATCTTTTTTTTTTTTTTTTTTTAGTACTTACAAAAATGTTAGGAACAACTTTCTTTGCTGATAAATAAAATATAGGATAAGACTTTCAGTGGGTGAACAGTATTCCATGAATGTGCTATAAGTCACTTAGTCAATCCTATTTTCAGACATTTCAGTTATTTCTAGGTTTATGCTATTATGAATAGCCTGTGCATTTTATTATGTCTTCAAAATAAATAATTGGCCAGCCAAAGAACTTGTGTTGAAGCCTTTGGATACGTATTCCCCTATTCCCAAGGTCTCCACACTCCCCTCTGCCTGGGTGTAAGCACCCAGCTCCACCCCACCTCATCCTTTTCAGCACTCAGTATCAATCTCCAATTCTGTTTTTGACCATCTAACTGGTTTGTTTTTCTAATCCCATTTTCTTTAGAATCAGGTTTAAGTGCAACTTCTTGAAGGGTTCTAAAGGGGAAAAGGAGAATTTTAGAGGTCTAGCTGCCTCCAAGGGGGCGAGGTGGATGCCTATAAGAATGGTCCCACATCCTAGCAGCAGGGAAGGCAGGGTGAGGACATTTCTGCTGTTTGGGAGTCCAGATGCTGGTCTGTTCTGCCCACCCCTTCCTGGCTTGCTTCCAGGCCTGCCTCAGAGCAAAAGCTGGGGCTGGGAGTTTGGCCATGGATTCGCTTTTTTTGTCTTTTTCTTCCCTAACCCTAAGATTGTTAAGAGAGAGGAGATCCCGTGGAGACAAAACTATAAGCCATGAACTCAGAGCCTCTGTGGCCTCCGAATGTGAAGTTTGCGGAGAAACCGCTGTGGAATAGGGCAGCCAGTGCTGGGGCCCTGCTGGCCACCTCCCCAAAGTAAGGTGCCCACAAAGAGTACCAGAAGCCCACTGGTTGCAGAAATTGGGTAAGCCCTTGCTATTCCTGACATGAGCAGGGGGTGTGAAGCCTCCTAAATATATTCACTGGGATTTTGTCCGAATCACATGTGATGACCCAAGTTTTCTTTTTCCCTCTTGGTTGTCTTTAATACATAAAATGAGCATGCATTTATTTAAAACAGCTTTCAAACTTAAGCAAATAATGACAGACTGTCCAAACAGACTTTGGATCGGGATGTTTAAAAAAGCGAGAAGACTCTATGAACACGGCTTTTTGGACTTTCTGTCCCGAAGCCATGGGGTCTCCTTTGTGCTTTGGAATCACAGAAGGGCCAAGTATAGGGGTCAGATTCTATCTCGAGGAGGTTAAATGATTCACCCCAGTCCTACCACCTGACTAATAATTTATGAAGATGTGTGGATGGGCATTGTACTGTCACTTCCAAGCCTTAACCAGAACACTAACATGTACATTTTAATTCATAATTTCTGTGGAAAGTGCTGACCATCTCCATAACCAAAAGCCTAGAGGGAACTAGGAAATCCCTTCTGTGAAATATCAGCCTTGGTGGGGCCTCTGGAGGGGAAGGGGATTGAGCAGCTCCACAGACTTAAGAATGAGGCGTCCATGCTCCCACTGGGTCACATTCTGTATCAGATTTACAAATGGTTTGGAGTGACTACCCTAATCTTCCCAACAACCAATTTTATGGTGATGGGTGAAGTAAATGAGGCTCAGGGTTGAGTAGTACCTGTATGCATAGGGTTGTAAATTAGTAAAAGGTCAGAGCCTGGCTTTAGCCAGACTTCTCCAAGTCCTGTGCCCTCCCCAGACCCCTGGGACTGACTGCTACCCCACCTCGGGCTCATGCTTTGGCTGGAGAGCTGCTGATTCAGGTCATCTCACTCTGGAAATGATCTTTTTCTTTATAAAGCACATCAGAAATGTCCCATTAGGCCCATTAGAGGCACTGTTCCTTGTGCGAAGCATAGGACATCTGGGAAGGCCTTTCTTCTGCCCCCACCCCCGATCCTGTGGGCCAGGGAAAGTGGGAGGAAATAACCAACTGGAGTTCGTCCCAACTCCTGCAATTTCCAGGATGGTCCAGGTGCAGGAAGGACCAGGAGCTTCATTCATTCTAGATGTTTCCACAGAAAACTCTTTTGGTGACTCTAGGAACTCAAGGCCCAGTCCTGACACTCTCGATGTCCAGCTAAATTGCAGACAACCCAGTGTTCTGAAGAATTTGGAGTGTCCTTTGGGTGGGCTGATGGGGGGTCTGGCCTGCCTGTGCCTCAGAGAAAGAAGTATGGAAGGGGGTACTGCTCACCATTTGGGGCTGTGTCTGTGGGACCCTGCCCCACAGGGTGTGTTTAGAGGAGAGTTTCCCCTGTGTGGGAAGAAGCCCTGCAGGTGTGTTTCTGGACAATCGTGACTGCACTTCACCTTGGTCTAAGAACAGTGAACACAGATTTCATTCATGTCCATAGCCTCGCTTTGCTAAAACACAAATTTAAAAATTTTTAATAATAGATCTAAAAAGAAGAAAGCCCTGACACCCACTCCTGGTACAAGTTAACCTGGTACCTCTGAGGACACAAAGTGACTGCTTGGTGGCCCAAAGTTACTTCTCTGAGCTAATCAGTCAGTGCTAATCTGACCAGTGCTCGTGACACACGAGGAGCATCACGTGTTCTTCCGTCATCCTGGATCACAGAGTAGCTTTGAACTAGGGTTTCTCAGCCTCTGCCCCATTGGCATTTGGGGGCCAGATAATTCTGTGTGGTAGAGAATGATAGATGCCAGTAGGACCCTCACCCCACATCACGACTACCAAAGATGTTTCCAAATATCCTGTGGGGGGCCTGATTCCATCCCCAACCCCACTGTGGACCACCTAAACTCCTGCCTTCCTTTTGTGAACAGTGCCATTGGTCACAGGGCAAACCAGGTGAGAGTGAGGCTGACTCGAGCAGGTCCTTTATCATTGCCGAAAGCAATTGTGATGACTGAGTTCATTTCTAGGAATTTATTTCAAGAAAACAACTGAACAAATGGATAAGAATGTATGTACAGAGACACATCATGATATTGTTAGAATTTCAATATTTTTAACACCCTAAATTAAGGAATTGGTTAAAATATGACATATATATGATATTCTACTATGCATAGGAAAAATAACTGTATAAATCTATATTTAATAATGTGGGAAATTTCCCTAATAATGTCTTAAACCCTCTCTTTAAGACTTCTCCAGGATTCCAAGAAAGTATTATATATTGAAGGAATAATTTCAAACATATTAACAAGCATCTGGGTGAAGTGTTAGGTCAAACACAAAATTCAAACCAATGATTGAATTCAGAAAACTGTAATCAGTCATTGACCATTTAGTAAGCACCTACAAAATACCGAGACCATGCACAGCTATCTTGCCATCTACAACAAAACTGTCCTAGGTACACAAAAGTCACTCTGAAGGTTGTTAGAGCCTCCTCCTCACAGCAGTGCTCAGAGTCATGGTATGTTACTGTTTCCTGTAATAAAATCCTGGGTTTTGATTTAGAGTTGTAGAGAATAATCTGGAACTAATGCCTTGTCTTCCTCTTCATACCTGAATGAATCACAGCAAGTGAATAAAATCTGTTTACTGATTTATGTATTCAAATATTCATGCAGGGAGTTATCCAAATACTCATTAGGCCCAAATGTGAAGCGTTAACTCTCCCAAATCTAGAAAATGAGCCTTTAATGATTTGTGCCACAGAAGACAATCCAGAGGTTGAACTTCGCTGCAACACACCACACCCCCGACTTCAGATGCAGTGACAGGAACTGAAACCTAAGCCTTTGTGTTCCCTGGGGGACCTGCGAGTACAGGGACACCTCACGGGGCCTGTGCTGTGCATTCCACAGCTTGAGTTAAATGCAGACTGGTGGGTCTCCAATGTTGCCACCCCCAAGAGAAACCCAATGACAGTTGCCTTTCTGTCTTCTCAACCTCAGAGGTCAGGGAGCTGGCCCTTCTTGGTCCACCAACTAGCACCCTCCAGGCTACACACTCTCACAGAGCTGTCTTTAGCCACACCAGGGCATCATCAAAGTGAAGAGGCTGGTTTGGATCTGAGTCCAAAGCTGGCTCTGCCATTTATTAGGCAAGTCTCTTAACCTCTCTGAGTCTGTTTTTTCATGTTCAGAACAGGAATAAAATGACTTCTTATGATTGGTAGGAGGGGTCAGTAAAACAATGTGTGTCAGGCCTTGGGTACAGTGCCTGGCGTACAGAGGAGTGTGACAGTCACCATCATTGCTGCATTTTTTTATGCTAGCTAAAATCGCAAAACCTCCAATATTTTCTAACTGCCTTTGCTGTTTTTTCTTCTCAGCACTAATCACTCTCTAATACACTAAATATTTATTTTGTTTGCTGTCTGTAGTGCTCCACTAGATAAAAGGTAGGAACTTTTAGTCTGTTTTATGCACTGCGGTATCTCTAAGGTGCCAAGTAAATGGGTTCTCAATAAATATTTCTTGAATGAATGAAAGAAGTGGTTTCTGAATCATGCCCTTAAAAGAGCATTTTCCTTTTTGCTTCTTGCCCTTCTGAAGGTGCCCAGGCTACTCTGGCAGGAGCCTCTCAGGCTGTGGGGGTCACTCTGTGCCCTCCCTCTAATCCTCTTTCTTTTTCTTCTCTTCTCTACCCCACTGCAGGATGCCTTTGTGGAATTGTACGGCCCCAGCATGCGGCCTCTGTTTGACTTCTCCTGGCTGTCCCTGAAGACCCTGCTCAGCCTGGCCCTGGTGGGAGCTTGCATCACCCTGGGTGCCTACCTGGGCCACAAGTGAAGTCAACAGGCCTGCCACAAACCAATATGCAAAAGGTTCACTAAAGCAGTAGAAATAATATGCATTGTTAGTGATGTTCCATGAAATGAAGCTGTGCTTTCTTTAAAAAAAAACAAAAACCAACACACACAGACACAAAACAGCTTTCAGACAAAATGTCGAATCAGCTATTTACTGCCAAAGGGAAATATCATTTATTTTTTACATTATTAAGAAAAAAAGATATATTTATTTAAGACAGTCCCGTCGAAACTCCTGTCTTTGGAAGCCCTACCACGAATTGCCAAGCACCACTTTGAGTGGCTCCACCTGGGTGTCCTGTGTGGATAAATACAGGTTTTCCATGTTGTTGGCAGGACTAACTCAGCATCGGAAGAGCAAACACAGGAACAAAGACCTCACTGTAGGGGAAGGCAAGGTGGGGGAGAAGGTGTTCTTTTTACTGGGATTTCCTTGCCCTGGGGCTGTGATGTTAATAAAGAGAGGGTGCTGGGGGAAAGTCCATTCCTTCCCGGCCTGAAGAACAGACACTTTGCATATAACTCATGTGGTACAAACTTAGTTGGAGGAAAAAAAGTTGAGAATTTCAAATGGACGCGGTACCCTCCAGGATTTCCACGCGGAAGGACCGAGATGGGAAAAAAATGCCCTTAAAACATAGGAAAAGTATTTTTTTAAGCTACCAATTGTGCCGGAAAGCATTTTAGCAATTTATACAGTATCATCCAGTACCTTAAGCCCTAATTGTATATAATCATATATTTTGGATATGCCAACACACCCCTTTCCCCTCTCCTCAATACTGGCTCTGTCTGAGTAGGAAATAATCCTGGGGAACTTGAGGAGCATTTCCGTGACTTCTTCAGCATCAGAAAGGCTACAGTTACCCAGAGCATCAGGCCGCCCTAAGTGCCTGCTGTCAGAGACCCACATCTGCAGAACCTGCCTTGTGTCCCAGCTCGCAGGTCCTGGAAACTGGCCTGGACACTCGCTGCCCTTCCCCAGGGGCTTTAAACAGAGCAGCGTGGTCGCTGAAGGTCTGGAAGCGGACGGAGCTCAGAATTCCACGGCCCAGAGAGAGCAACAGAGGGCCTGGGCCTGCTTCCCCGGGGCCCTCCAGGTAGGCCCGACCTCCTGTGGAACCTGGAAGCCACGGATCTTCTTAAGACATGTATCTTTGTGGAGGGAAGGGGCAGAGGCGCTATGCCTTTACTCGCAGAGGGGCATTGGGAAGGCTGGGAAGCCACCGCGTTAACAAAACGCGGGAAGCGACATGGCCGCGGCCATTTTGAAATGGCCACGCACATGCGCACTGGCAAGTAGCAGGTTGGCCACCTGTGCGGCTTACAGCAAGGCTGTAATGACTTTGGGGAGGTCATAAACCCTGAAGGAAGCATTGAAATGAGGTGTCATGGATTAATTGACCTGTAGCTATGAGATTACATGTAAAACATTATCTTGTCATTGTAGTTTGGTTTTATTCAAAAAACCTGACAGAAAAAAAGAGAGTTTCAGGTGTGGAATGTGGTAATTATCTAAATGTCCTGGGGCGTTGAAAAATAAAAGTAAAGCAAAAAAAAAAAAAAAAAAAAAATGGTGGAAAACTATAGACAAGTAGCAAAAGAAGTGGAAATCTTGAGCTAATAAAGTAGAAAGTATTTTTTTCAAGTTTAGAATCAGCCTTGAGACATTTGTGGCATAACTTTGTGGCATTATCACATTATATACCATTTTATCTGTATTAACTCTGGAATGTACTATGTTCAATGTTTAATGCTGTGGTTGATATTTTGAAAGCTGCTTTAAAAGAACTACATGCATCTCAGCGTCTGTTTTGTTATGTATTTAGTTAATGGCCTCTACACTATTTGTGGGCAAAAATATCATTTTCCATTTGAGATTTTTGTCTCTTGAGTCTTCAAAAGCATTTCTGAGAAGGTGAGATAAGCCCTGAATTTCAGCTACCTGAGAAACCTTGGATTTCATTGGCCACTGAGGAGTTTTGTTTTAACCAAGTTATGTGTATTTCCATGTCAACAGAATTGCTTATTGTGATGGATCTATCTGTTGTCCATTTGACCTTGTTTCTTGAAGGTTTACTTGTCCCTGGGCAATTCAACATTTAACTCATGTTATTTAGGATTACATGCATATTTAGTTAAACCCATGAGGTTCATTCAGTTGAAAATCCAGATGGGAAATGACCAGAGGATTAAAATCTGGCTGTGGTGGTTTCGACCTTTAGAAAGTTGCTTTATGTGGCCTGAAATCAGCACAGACCCACTTAGAGCCTCCTGCCCTCCTTCCACAGGGGCCTTCTTCATGGCTGCCCTTCAGGGCCTTCCTGAAATGCAGTGGCAATTAGCTCCACCAAAAAAGCAGGAAACCTGTGGTAGGAAGCCAGACCTCCCTGGTGGGCCTCAGGGAACAAAATGATCAGACCTTTGAATGATTCTAATTTTTAAGCAAATATTATTTTATAAAAGGTTTACATTGTCAAAGTGATGAATATAGAATATCAAATCCTGTGCTGCTATCCTGCCAAGATAATTTTAATGGAGTCGGTTTGCAGTACACTCCAAGTGGCAAGATCCTTCAAGCTGCTTTAGAAGTAACAATGAAGAACATGGACGTTTTTAATATAAAGCTTGTTTGTCTTTTGTTGTTGTCGTTGTTGTTATTCAAATGGGAGTCACAGAGTATTTGAAAATGTATATATAAAAAAGTTACAGGGGGGCTAACTTCTGGCTGGTTTCCTTTGTGGGGTTTTGTTATCTGGTTTTAATGTACTGGCCGCTTGACTCTAGAACTGTACAGTATTGTGGCTGCGCTCACTTTAAGAGTAGTTAATGTTGCATTTTTCTTACTGTTAAAAACTTATTAGAAGCAACTAATGTATATAAAAACCTCAACTAGTCATTTTTTCCACCTTTTTTTCATTGTATCAAATTATTTTGCGATCGGGCGACAGACAGCCATCCATATTTTGTGCTGAGAAGGGGTTCACACCTGAATCTTAACTCCTTTTTATGAATGAAAAACAAGTCCTCTGTACATAGGCCTCTCTATGTTGGGCAGGGTCAGAGTTAAACAGAATTGGGGTCCGTTTTCTAAAAAGAGCCCCAAGGAGAAGAGCATCTGAGAACTCCCTCGTTCCTCCCACACCCGTGCTGTGCAAGTCCTCTGAAGGAGAAACCAAAACAGGACCTGCTGTGTTCTACAGAAAACAGTCATCCCAGAAGATTTTCAGGAGCTGCCAATTTTTGTAGTCTTAAGTTTTGGATAAAAGCCACATTTGAAATTAAGAAAGCACCTTGATTTAGTTTGAACGAAAACCCAACCTCATCGAGGCAGTTCAATTTCCTATGATACGTGTGAATTTTATTTCATTAGTGAATACTTACTGCTTACCATTTAGAGACTTAGTTCTGGCCCAGAGGGAAAAATTAGAGAGTGATTATAAATTAATAGAAGTTATAATAATCAAGATTCAATGTAAATAATTAGGGCAGTCCCAACACATGTCTAGATTTCACATCAAGAATCTATTGAATGAACAAAATTGCAAATGGTCTACATCTATAGTTAAACTTATCCTAAAACGAATCGTTTCTAAATGAAAACTTAAACTAATTCCAATTGTACTTTTAAGGCAATGGTTGTTTTTATACTTTCTTATCACTTATGGTTAGTAAGGTACACCTACTCTATCAGAGAAAAACAGGAAGGGCTTGAAATATAAACCATTCCAAGGAAATTAGGGAGTCAGTTGAAATTCTATTCTGATCTTACTCTGTGGTGTCTTTTGCAGCCCAAACAAATGTGGTTACACACTTTTTAAAAAATACAATTCTACATTGTCAAGGCTTATGAGGGTTCCAATCAGATCTTTATTGTTACTCAGTGTGGATCTTTCAGGGATTTTCTTTTTAATTATTATGGCACAAAGGACATTTGTTGCAGGGGTGGGAGGAAGGAAGAATTTTTAAGTAAGTAAAACATTCTCAAATTTGGATCAGTGAGGGACGTTTTCAGAATAGCCAGACTTATAGGATGTGAAATACTTTAAGGAGGGTCAATGTGACAAATGAGAAACATTTGAAGTTCTGTGGTAAAACATTTAGATTTCAGAGACCAGCACAGCCCAAAGTACAGTGCAGTTTGGCAGTGCAGTGGTGTATACATTTCAAACTGGATACATCTAACAGGTATTCAATAAATTCGCAATTTTAAGCAACAGGATATTTAATGACAATCTTCTGGTTGGTAGGGACATCTGTTTCTAAATGCTTATGATGCACAATACAGAAAAAAATAATAAGATTAAAGGAAACGATTTTAAAGTGAATTGGGTTAAGTGATAATACAAGTCCCTCAGCCTTACTCAATGAATCATTTTGTTCCATGTTTTTGGCAACCATGACCTTGAACAATCATGAAATATACATCTCCCTGGGCACAAAAAAAACCAGATGGAATATAAATGGTATTGCACCAATTTGTCTTGACTACCCCAGAAAAATAATTTAAAGCCAACGTCTTATCGATAACAAGGTTGTTCTGCATACCACGCTCGGCGCTGAAACACTCACGGAAGATGGAAAGGCTAACTTAATCGAAAAATCCTGGGACTGTTAATAAATATGATTACAGTGTAGATACTCAGTACTACCATGCACTTAAACCTTTTGGAAAATCTGGAGTGGGCCCTCCAGATAGCTCATTTCATTAAGTTTTTTTCCTCCAACGTAGCATTTGAAGGAGTGATAGAAGATTAAATTTCTTTGAGGAAAACTTTCTCTTGGTGGTTGTGTTATTACATCTTCTTAAGTTTTCAACCCAGATTTGCTTTTGTTGTGAGTTACTGGGGTTATTTTTGTTTTCAATAAAATAAATGTACAATAAGTGTTTTTGTATGGAAAGCTTTTGTTATCAAGATTTTCATACTTTTACCTTCCATGGTTGTTTTTAAGATTGATACTTTTTAGGAGTGGCTGACATCCTGCAATGCTGCACACACAAATACATGGTAAGCATACTTTACATAGTTAAGGGAAAGTAAGTCTCCACTTGGCCGCTATTAAATATAATGGCACTTTGTGTTGTTGGAAAAAGTCAACATTCCCATTAAACTTTCCTTGTCTTTCCAGTTAATATTGTGAAGAAAAATAAAGTACAGTGTGAGATATTAGTTGTGCTCTGGAATTGTTTACAGTGTGTTAACATGATTTTTCCCTGCCATTCATCATCATTAAACAAGACTTTGAAAAAGCCTTCTTAACAAGCCAGTAAAACCACCACAAACCCCGCTCTAATGACGCCCTCAGGGACCAGGCTAAGGGCTTGCCTTACAGGTGAAACCACCTTAGAAGGAGACCCTTTTGTTTCTCGGTAACTAATCCTCCTGGTTAGGTCTAAGAAGGTCTGTTCTACCAGTCCTGAGTTCTACTCCCTAAGAGAGCCACTGTTGTTGCTGTTTCTTCCTTGTAGACTGGAGATCTCTTCCTCTGTGTTCCCTAAGATGAAAGATTGTCTGAAAAGGAGGGAAACAGCTGAAAGTTCAATTTTGAAGTTAACACTTTTTTAGATAACTGAAGCAGCCACTTGTTTTGGAACAAATAAATCCCAAGTCGCAAGGGACCTGATGTTTCCCACTTAGTTTGTCCTCAACACTCCAAGTCTCTTCTCTTCCCCTCAATTGACGGGACTCTGATAATAAATCTATCCATTGAAACTGTGCTGGATACAGCACGGTATGCCTATGACCATTTGCTCTCAAACCTTAGAAAGGAGATAATGGCTTCTCCTATTTTGTGGGAGAACACCGAGGATCAGAACATACCCAAGTTCTCAAACATCGTAAGTTACAGAGAGAGGATGTGATCCCTGGTGTGCCTCACTCCAAGGCTCTGGTCCAGGGTTTCAATTGGTAGTCTACAAACTGCTACATGTGGAACCCTGGGCACACAGCCTTTCCAAGAGTTACCCCGCCTCAGGATGCTTAAAAGAACCAATATTCTCAACATTCATGGGTACTTTTCATAAACTAATCTCCTTGAGAACACTTCTGAAATCAGACCCCTTCTCCTCTCCTACCTCCCCTTTCATACTCATCTATCACACCTCTTCTTCTTTTTTTTTTTTTCTTATGAGACAGTCTCACTCTGTCATCTTGGGTAGAGTGCCGTGGTGTCATTGTAGCTCACAGCAACCTCAGAATCTTGGGTTCAACCTCTTGCCTTAGCCTCCCGAGTAGCTAGGATCACGGGTGACTACCATGAGACCCAGCTAGTTTCAACATTTTTTATTTTATTTTATTTTTTATTTTATTTTATTTTATTTTTTGTAGAGACAGGGTCTTGCTCTTACTCATGTTGGTCTCCAACTCCTGAGCTTAAGCAGTCCACCCAAATCCATCCCCCAGAGTGCTAGAATTACAGGTGCAGCCCAGCCTTGTCACCCTTATTAGAAAGGAGGCAGAGGTAAACTTCTCGCTCTTTCTGAGTCTTGGGTGTGAGGCTCTGAGGTAGTGTGCTCAAGACAGCCTCACCATGGTCAGTAGAGATACCTGTGCACCTCTTTCCAAGTCCATCTCAGTGAAGTGAGGTTGCTAGCTTGAAATTGGCCATGGTAGAAGCATTCACACTATAGAAATGAGCAAACGTTACCAAGCAGAGTTCTTTATCTCTTCTTCTTTCTTCAGAGAGTCAATTTACCTGCACACCATGGGCATGGCCCTGGAGGGTTAAAATCCTTGGGTTACCAAAAGGCAAATTTAAAATCCTGGGCCTAGAGTAGACTTTAATGACTGGGAAGAAAATCCTTTTGTAAATTGTTTTCCAATGCTTTACTTGGAACAAAATTGAAAGAGTACTCAGTCAAGACAGCCAACCAATTTTTTTTAATGTGACTTTTTTTTTTTAATATAACTCAGAAATTCAAAGAATTGAGGAATGTCACTATAGCAAAACTCTTTCCACTGCCATATAGTTGCTATATGAACAGCGCCTGTCAGAGCATTCATCCAAAACAGTGAAAAACATGAACAGACTCGCCAGGGAACACCAGCTCTCTCTGGCAATACGTAATCTCTATTTACAGGTACCTGGCCTTCTTGTGGGGCAGAATGAAGTAGCTCCATTTACTCATTAAGAGGTGTGTTTCTAATAAAATTTAGATCGTATATTTAATGTTTGTTAAAATTGTAATATATTTGTGTATTTTAACCAATTGATTAATAAAAAATAGTCATGATAACAAACTTGACCCAGAAACAGAAAAGTCAAGCCTATGGTCTCAAAAACTCATAGACTGACTTTTGCTGTAGAAAATTATAACAGTTTGATCAATTTTAAACTTCAATTGTAAGGAATATCATATTAGGATAAAATGGGGGGGCAGGTTGAATTATGTATTGGAGGACCAAAAGGAAAAATGTAAGCTTTCCAAGTATGAAATTCCTACACTTTTCACATAGAAAATGTGGAGTATCACTTCATTGTGGTATTTAGATTCGACTGTGTGTTATTAAAAAGTGATGTAACAAATTTATTTTAAAATGTCAATTGTTAAAATAACTCCTCAGACAGACTTCTTATTAGAATGTATAAAAATTCCAACTGTCCTCATGGGAAGAGGCTTCCAGCAACCAACCCATCCTGCAGTTCTCTTTTGAAACAGATGTATTGAACAAAAGATGGCCCACAACGAAAGGACTGCAAGCTGAGTGACATGTTTAAGGTAGCCGGGTGGGAAACTCAAACTTCTCAGCAGCTCTTACTTCTGTTAAAGTCTAACTGGAAATTCCCAAAGCATTTTATCAGGAATCAATTACTTCATGGACGGGATTATAAGTTACATCATACAAGAAAGTCTTACCACAGACAGTTTGGGGACAATTTTCTTTTGTATACCAGTCAAAATATATTGAAAATTATTTCCTCAGCAACTATCATTTAAATTTAAAACATTAGATATCAACTTTAACATGTATGAGCACGGAACATGTCTTTCAAACTTCTTTCAGATGTGGCTCCAACCTGTGGGAAGGCCCCTTCCCTGGAAGGCCCTCAGCACCTTCTACACTCACTGGAAACTGAAGGTCAGATGTGCCAGGGAGGCAGCAGACCCCACCACTTAGCAGGGCTTTCTATTTAAATTAATCTTTCTGTCAGCACCAAGGAAATAGGTAATTGGGCAATAATAATAATTACTATAATTATGCAATCCAGAAACAAAAAAGGAAAGGCTTAAGGCCAAATTCATTGAAATGCTTGGACCCAAACTTTGCTGTAGACAAGTATAAGAAGTTAATCGATTTTAAACATTAACTTTTTAAAAACATTGTCTGAAATAAAATGGGGAAGGGGTGAAATGTGAATTGTACACATTTTATTTATTTATTTATTTTTGCAGTTTTTTGCCCGGGCCTAGGTTTGAACCTGCCACCTTGAGTATATGGGGCCAGTGCCTTACTCCTTTGAGCCACAGGTGCCGCCCAGGATTGTACACATTTTAAAAGGGATGAAATGGAGTTAGCTGGTATTCCTACCCATGTTTATGCAAAGAGGAGAGAAGGCAACGGGCTTACAGTGATTGTTTCCTGGTGTCCCTCCACACATGCTACCAAGTGGAATATTTCATCTCAGGTCCCCCTCAACCTCCTACAGGGACAGGGGACTTGCCAGACAGATCCATTCCAGAGTCAATTCAGTGATTTTCTTTTGAAAGAGAAGCACATAAAGAAAACAACTAGACACAACTGTCTGCAAACTATAAAATGTATCTAATGAAATCTAAGGACCATAATTATTTGACTCTCAAATACCATCTGCAAGAAAAATACAAAACGAAGTTCTTTTTTAACACAGAAATTTGGCATTGTGCCTTTTACGCCTTAAATACGTATGTTTCAACCCTCACATTTTATGCCAGATGACATTTCTCAATGTTTAAAAGTTATCAGCCAATCATACTTTTCCACCTGCGTCTCTTTGGCAACCAACCCCACCCTCCAGGGATCTTCCCTGGAAAGGTATTGTCCATCTGTCCTGGTGAGTGCAAAGGTGATTATTAGGTTTTTAGTCCAAATAACTGGGTGGATGGTGGTGCCATTTATAGTGGTCTCAATCCTATGGAAGGATCAAGAAAGTGAGGTTAGTGAGGAGCAAGGCTGGTGGCTCTGAATCAAGAGAAAACTGTCTGGAGTGGAAAACTTCATCCTTTACCCTTCTCCTGAGCACAAAACTCATGTCTGACTGAAGAGTCAGCATCCCCACCTGAGTAACCAGCAGGTGTCTCAAACTTAATATGGCCCAAAGAGGACTTTGATCAGAGTCAACATGGAATGTAGACAACGGCCTGGCTGGCTTGCCTGGGAAAGAGAAAACAAGTGAGAACAGAGCCACAGACCCCTTCAACATGGAACTTTCAAAATGAAGCCAGTGAAAAAGAAAGGAAAGGGAAGGCCAGTGGATAGGAGGAGGCAAACATCTCACAACTATGGTTGTGGTGTCATTATCTCTTTTATTTTTTTTATTTTTTGAGACAGAGCCTCAAGTTGTCGCCCTGAGTAGAGTGCTATAGCATCACAGCTCACAGCAACCTCCAACTCCTAGGCCCAAGCGATTCACCTGCCTCTGCCTCCCAAGTAGCTGGGACTACAGGCACCTGCCACAACGCCCGGCTATTTTTTGGTTGCAGCCGTCATTGTTGTTTGGTGGCCCGGGCTAGATTTGAACATGCCAGGTCAGGTGTATGTGGCTGGCGCCTTAGCCGCTTGAGCCATAGATGCCAAGCCCATTATCTTATTTAAATTTCACAAAAATCCCTTGAAAGATCTTATTATTCCCCCAGTGTGTTGATGTAGTGAATGAAGCTAAGAGAGATGAATCAGTTAAAGTAAGCTAACTGAGGCTGCAATAACAAATAAACCTTCAAATATAAGTACCTTAGTAAAAAGATTCATGCTTGTGCCAGAATCTGGTGCCGGTTGGGTCATTCTTTCTGTGCACCTCTCTTCTAAGAATTGACTGGGGGACCCAGCCTCCTCCTGTCCTGTGATGCCACCATCCTTGACAGGAGGTTAACAGACATCTGAAGCTGCCAGAACAACAAGAGGAAGCAATCTTCCCCTTCAGGACATCGGATCCTCAAATGCAAAGATGGTGAATGTCTTCCAGTGGGCTTTTCTCCTTCAAGCTGGAAGTCCCAGCCATCATTCATAAGCCTTCATCATGCTAGTTGTCCCATTTGAATGTACTTCCTTTTTCAACATGTCCTTTGAAAATTACACCAAAGTGGAATATTATTCCCTGGTCAGCAGCTGTCCTCTCCCACCTGCTTTGGTACTACTCCCCTCCTGACTTGGAAGCCACACCGAGATCAGAGCCACATTCATTTTTTGTTTCAGCCAGTGCTCCGTGTTGCTGTCTCATCAGTTGGGACCAACATTGACCCCAGTTATTTTTTCCCCATGAACTACTAAGAAGCATGCAAAAACACGTGCAATTGATTTCTTTTAGCACAAACCCACGTCTTGACATTTCTGTAAAATTTCTTTTTCTTGGTCTGTGCCCTGCGTGTCAAGTCATAAGAATATTCAAAGTCTTGGTTCTCAGCTCTATCGTACCGTCAAGCCCTCCAAAGTTAAATTTGTGTCATCCACAAATTTGATGAGACAGCCTTCTAAGACCTCTGCCTAAGTCTTTGATAACATTACGAAACAGGTCAAGGTCAAAAATAGAGCCCTGTGCTGTTCTCCTAATATTCCTCTAATAAAAGTGGACTGCAGTTTCTTCTTTTTATTTTTTTTGCACTTTATAATTTTCTGAATAAAGGCAAAAGAAAGAGGTTTCTCCCTTCTTGTATCATCTGTAAGCATTGCCCTTTCTGTGCCTATTTGTATTCTTGTTGCAAATACAAATATGTCAAAAATGCCTCTTTGTTCCTTTGCATTAAAAAAAAAATACAACTCATTGCCCACCTTACCTTAACTGTGATTAGTTCCTCTGTCTCTAGTCTTAATCACATGCCATCTGAACCCACATCCATAAGGAAAGGCACACCCCCAACACAATCAGGGCCTGCCTTCTTCTCTTCTCTTACCTACTACAGCAGAACTCTCTCTGACTTGACTTTAATTACAGGCTCCTTTCAGGGTCTCCTACTCTCCTCAGTGGACCCCAGGATAAGGATCTCAGAGGATGACTCTCAAAAACTCTGAGGGGCCTGAATCTTCCTACATGCAAGCCAGCAAGTCAGGCTGCCACAATTTTATAAATCCTGGTTGAAAGCATGAGACTCCTGGGTCAAAGGACAGTTTATTACTCACATTATTTGTACTTGCCAGAATTATCAGCATTTTTAAGTGGGGCCCCCAAATCCCAATTCCCACAGGGTAATATGGAGAGGGGCAGGTGATACCTGCAAGCACAGTGGGTTATAATATAGTAGAGCAAATTTGAATTTAGGGAACTTGAATATTTTCTATTAAGCAGTAAGCATGTCTGCCCTTTGTTCTGGAGACAGTCTGGAACAAAGAGCTATCAGTGCCTAGCTTGCAACATTTACAGAAACATGATAGTTCGGTGGAGGATTGTCTCCCAGCGGTGACACAGAACCCATGTCCCCTTGCTGCATTCAGGCTACCAAATGCAGGCACAAAATATATTTGTGTAGGCTTTGCACCTTGAAGCTGGATTTTCTAGCCACAATCTCAGCCCTATACCATCCTAGCACCTCCATTTGGACTCATGCCCTACAACAACATCTCCTTAGAAGGATTACACCAGAAACAATTGTGGTTCCCTAGGTAAAAACGGGCTTAATGCAAATGATCATCCAAGATTAGCTTGAGTCTTCTCTTTTCAGCCACCTGCTGTCCACAGACACATGACTATTTACTATCATCTCCATTAAGGCCAGCCATGGGCCAAATCAAATCTATAATCCTCTCCCAAAACGAGATCCTTCCTTAGCTTCTATCACTGGTATCGTGGTTTCTTCAGGTTGAATGCCTGGGGCGTATCAGTTCACACTCAATATGCCTGTTGCAGGTTGAATAATGGGTCCAGTTATTTGACAAATGTATGTTGAGCTCCAAGAGGGCGGCAGGTGTGGGCTGGGCTCTAGGCTGCAGGATTTATTAACACCCCATCCAGCTTCTCATGGGTAACCATAAACACTTTTTTTTCTCTCTAGCCAAGCCTTGGAACAACTGCTAGCAATGGATTTTTTCCCCTGTTATTTGTCTGTTTTTCCACAGTTTTCAGCCCACTCTATCTCAGAGCCCTGCAGGCGGGTAGAAGTTGAAGCCACAGAGATTTGTGAGTAAAATTCATCAGCAAGTAGACGCAGGGTGGCTTTGATCCCCTCTCCCAAGGGGAACATCATCTTCTGTATCCATGTGGAACCTCTCAGCTGGAGAACAAAAGAAAAAAAAGAAAGGAATAAAATATTTATAGGAAAGCTATTTCTCACAAGCAAACATTTGTTCTGAAAGCTTTTAAAATATAATTATTTTTCTCCTTCTTGGGTTTTTCTGTTATTAACATGAAACACTTTCAAGTCTCCTGGTTCGATTTCCAGGAAGCAATAATCCATTTTGCCTTGGGTGGATGGAGTTCAGATTTCAGAAGTGAAAATGTTTCCACTGGAATTGCCACATGGAACTCTTGCTGCTTCTTTAATGTCCTTACATAATGAGGCTCCATTCCCAGGGGTGAGATGGACCAGCCTCTTTTCCTTCCACCCTTTCCTGCAAGAGTTTTGGCCCTCTTTGAACCATAGCTGGACTCCCGGCCTCACTGGCTCTCACCTGCCAAGTAACTTTTGCATCCAAAGGGGAAACCTCTGGGCCAGCACCGTCCAACAGAAATGAAGCGTGAGCTGTAAATGCAAGTTGCAAATGTACTTTTAAATTTTCCGGTAGTCATATTACAAATGTTAAAGTAACTGCATGAAATTAATTTTAATATTTTATTTAACCTAACCTATCACGTCAACATATAATAAATGTAAAAATGACTGAGCTAGTTTGCATTCTTCTTTTTTTTCTTTCTTTCTTTTTTTTTTTTGTAGAGACAGAGTCTCACTTGACCGCCCTGGGTAGAGTGCCGTGACGTCACAGGACTCACAGCAACCTCCAGCTCTTGGGCTTCTGCGATTCTCCTGCCTCAGCCTCCCGAGCAGCTGGGACTACTGGCTCCCGCCACAACGCCTGGCTATTTTTTTGTTGTAGTTTGGCCGGGGTTGGGTTTGAACCTTCCACCCTCGGTATACGGGGCTGCCGCCCTATTCACTGAGCCACAGGCCCTGCATTCTTTTCTCAGCTAAGTCTGAATTCACTGTGGAATTGACAGTTGTAGCACATCTCTGAACCAGCCACATTCAAGTGCTCAAGAGCCACATGAGGCTGGCGACAGCCACGTGGGCCACCACAGTGTTAGGCTCAGTGTGCAGACTGCTACAGCTCGTATGCAAGCAGCGTGTCCACAGCTGCCTTCTGCTGCATGTCCCCACATCCCCCACCTCATTCCTGTTAGAACCCCCTCCACTCTCCTTTTGCAAGCTTACCCCAAAGAATTCTTACTTTGGAAACTTTTGTTGTCAGTTCAAAGGAAAAACTAGATTAGAATTGTGTCCAGTGTAAGTATGGCGGGTCCTACTGGCAGTCTGCGAGCTCCTGACATCAGATGATCAGGTTCTGAATCTGGGCTTGCTAAGTATGACTTTGGGCAAAGCATTTGGCCTTTTTGAATCTTTGCTTTCTCATTTCAACTTGGTGTTTGTCCTACCATATTCTACAAGCATCATGGGATGGTGAGGTAAGAGAGGTCAAAATGGTAAGCACAAAGGGGTCATGATGCCACATAAAGTGCAAATAACATTATTTATTATGCCAAACCATTAAAAGCTGTGCAGCTACAAAAAATAATAAACTCACAATAACTCCAAAGACAACATGAAGATTCAAATTAAGAAAATGATCCAAAGAAGCAAATTTTTTTAATTACCCACATGTCAACAAATTTCCTAACTACTATCAAACCTTGTCATTTTTATTTACAGAGAGTGAGCAAGTGAGAGAGAGAAGGATAAATAACCTCCCAAGATAATAATCAACTGTGGTCCTTGGTGCCAGGTACTCATCATGAGAATGCCTCGCAATCAACTTAGTTATGATCTTGACAATGGCACTGCAAAGAGCATCCCATGTGGACCTTGTTTTCAAAGACCAATAATCTGAGATGTCTACAGAGAGTTCCTGCAATATCTCTGCCCCATAACCACCTGTACATTTTCTTGTACTGATAGTTTTTAGATTAGTAACATTAGCTTCTAACATTCCCTATGACACCACTTAAACTTACCTTCTCATTGTTTTCTTTAAAATGAGATCTGTGAGCTGGGGAATAGGGAAATATGTTGTCTTCTCATATTGGGAAATTGTTCTCTCTCAAGTGTTACTTACAAACAAAATTCCAATTTTGAACTTTTCCCATTTGCCTTTACTAATTATTTCCTTTATGTTCTATAACTAATTCCAGTTCAAATAGAACTGAGTCACTATGTCATCACATCTACTGCCCTTGGGGAAGACACTTCACAAATGGGCCATTCCATAAAGACAGGAGCTAAGAGGTGTCTTGGGCTTCATGAATCACAATTGTTGTCAGTCTCATCCCATCACATGACACTACATTTGTCCAGGTCCAAAAGTGCAGAACCTGTTCTTACCTCCAAATGCACATTCGCTAGTTGTATGGTGTTTGGAAACAAAGACCAACCAAGTGAGAAAAGCAAAGGCTATTTATTCAGAGATTGCTCTGTATAGCAAGGGAGTCAGCCACCCACTATCCCTTGCAGGCAGTGACTCAAAGGCAGGCAGAGGAGTGGGAGAGATTTATAATGGCAAAAGAGAAGCACTGGGTTTGCCCTGACTGGAGGTTTTTGGCAGGGGAAGGGTGTGGGGAGATGAGCTAACTAGACGCAGGACATCCTATGTGATTAATTAGAGGTACATATTTGGCTTTCTCTGGTTGGTCTTAAACCAAAATCCTGGCCATTTGGGGCCAATTGTTAAAGGTCTATTGTTTGGCTTCCCAGATTGTTTCTAGAGAGAGTGATCTGACTTCTTTCAGTTTCCCGGGCTGGTTGCTATAGATAATGGGCTGGTTTTCTGGGGCTGCAGATAGTGGATCAAAGTTGTACTTTTATACGTTTGTTTGGCCATTGTCCATTTGTCTCCCAGATGCTAAACAAAGGCAGTGAGGATGGCAGGAACCTAGAGAGGGATAGACAGGAACAATCAGCAAATTATCAAATAAAGTCACCAGACTCACACCACACCCTGGAAGCCACCCGTCCTCACTGCCCACTTCTCAGTCATACAGCTTGGTAATATTTTTCAACTTCATTGGCATTGCATGAGAAAGTGCCTCAAGTGTACATGCAGTCCAGCAAGGGCCACCAAGAACTTGCAGAGACCAGAAGCAGGAATTAAGACACGTGTCTGTGGGACTGATGATGCAGTAGGTTATTTAAGGGGAGTCCTGGGGTCCCGGAAAAAGTCTGGGATAAAGGACTTGGATGCATCTCCTTGGATTCCAACAATCCTAAAATGCTTTACCATAGATTCTTTGGAAGAGCTGGATCTACTTCCAAGCACCCCAAGTAGTCTTTAGTATCATGAGGTGAATGGGCTCTGAGTCAGGTGGCATCCACCCTGGCTCAGAGGTGCACAGCAGGCACTATGTTAAGTGCTTTAGGCACTATGTTAAGCGCTTATAAGGCCTAATAGCCTTATAAGGTGGGTACCTTTATTTTGAATTTTATAGATCTCTCTGGTCTAAAATCAAGCTGTTGACAGATACATATGTCCCTCCTGGAGGCTCTATGAGGGACTTGTTTCCTTGCCTTTCCAGCGTCCAGGGGCTTCCTTCCTTCTCTGTTTTGTTACCTTCATACACCACCCCACCCTCTGCGTTTGTTATCAGATCCCCTCTCTCACTCTGCTGTTCCTGCCTCCTTCCCTCCTTGGGCCCACGCAGGTAATCCAGGATAATGTCCCGATCTCAAGATGCATAACTTTTTAATTTTATTCATTTATTTATTTTGGAAATAGGATCTTGATGGCTGCTCAAGTTGAAGTGCAATGGCCCGAAGATAGCTCACTGTGGCCTCGTATTCCTGGGCTCAAGCATCTCACCACCTCAACCTCTTGAGGAGGTGGAAACAGGTGTGACCCACCACACCTGGCTAATTTTTTAAACATTTTTTGTTAACTTAATTATCTGTACCCTCATGTTAATCTGAAAAATAAATAAATAAATATTTTTGTAGAGATGGGGGTTTTACTATGTTGCCCAGGCTGTTCTCAAAGTCCTGGCCTGGCTTCAAGGGATCTTACCACCTCAGCCTCTCAACCTGCTGCAATTGCAGGCATGAGCCACTGCTCGGCCTCAAGGTCCTTAACATAATCACATCTGCAAAGTCCATCCTACCAGATTAGGCAACGTATTTACCAATTCCAGAGATTAGGATGTAGATATCTTTGCAGGAGCCATTATTCAGCCTCTGCAAGGGACAAAGGGACTGAGTTTCAGAAAGGTTAATTTATTTTCACAAATCCTCGTAGGTAGTAGTAGCTGAGTAGAAGCTTGAATTTTCCATATGTATCAAGATTCCCTTCCTGAGTTCACCGATTTGGCCCTTGAAGTCAAACTCAGCATGGTATCCTGTATATTCATGTCAGGTCTAACCTTCACCCCAGGCGCATTGGTCCTCATCACCACCAGCCAGCGCAGTCAGCTTCCATTTGATCCAGAGGCGCCATGCTTCAGGGAGACCTCACCCTCAGGGGAGGTTCTATAGGCAGAGATGCCTTTCTTCAAAGCTCAGCCTCCTCCAGCCCCACAGCCCAGCAATTAGCTCTGGTTTCACTTTTTACTCCCTGGGCGTCTTCCATGCACCGCCCTCACCCCTACTCCAGACCCCTCAAAACTCTTCCCTGGCTTCTCCAGCTAGTGCCCTGAGCTCTCCCCTCACCACACACAGGGATGACACCTGCCCTACACCTGTTCTTATCACCATTTCCTCTCCATAAGAGATCAAGGGTTAGAAAGAACACCTGGTCTGACCAAGCATTATTTCCAAGCCAGTCCAGCATACCAGTCCCTGATGAAACAGGGTGCTGTGCACCAGAGGTGCCCTCAAGGAACCTGCTGAGCACATACCCAGCTTGAGTCCCAAGAGGGACGAAGGCTGTCCTTGGGAGGAGGAAGGTAGACTCTCTGTTCCACCATGAAGGCCAAGAAAACTCGATGAGTTCTTGCTTACACAGGGCAGAATTATAAAAGAGAGCAGTGTGCTAGTGTTGGGCTTGCTAATTCTCTGAAATTCCTGGCTCTGCGTTGTCTGCTCAATGCTCCCTGCCTCATCGGGACCTGGTATCTTGTCTTCTGGGTCCTTACAAGTTGGTTGGCTATTCTGATACCCTAACCTCTTACCATATAATTTATCCAAAAGTCAGGCCAGAATTTCTGCTGTCCCAATTCTCAGGTCTGTTCAATGAAATCACATCCATGGGAGGTATTAGCCTTTTGTGCTATCTTCTCCAACAGATCAAGGCCCCAAAGTTAAAGAAACACAACCCTTTGCACCAGGAAGAGACGCCCTGCTGCTCTCTTTTAATTTTCCTAATTGCATGTGGGTGGGCAGGAGCGCAGAGAACACAGGAGAGGTACTCACGACAAAGAAGAAATTAATAAAGACCACAGTGAACCCAGGTTCTCCTTTAATTTTCTCTCTAGACCACGGTTCAGTTACCTCTTAGAATAATTGCAGATCAATTTTGTTCAGTTAATAACAAAAAAACTGTCCAGAATTCCCTTTGATCTTGTTCCATAGGGATAAATTGTATACAAGGAAGTTTGGCAGGGAAGTTGACTCTCAGAGGAAGTTTCTGGGCCTTTTCTATGGGAGGACAGTTTTTAAGAGTCCCCAAGTGCTGAATTCCCCATCTTGATGCTCTCTGGATCTTTGTGTTTGATTTCTGCAGTTGAGCAAGGTTTCAGCCTTTCCACCTACCATGACTTCTGGCCCCCACTGCCATGTTGCAGAAGGCACTGCAGAAATCCTGGACACGGTGGTGGGAGGGAGACATTTATTGCCTGTTGTGGCTCTAAGTGAGGCCAAGTAATGAAGTAAGTTCAGGACACACATGTCGTGGTGAGTCTGTCCTGCCGTCCTGTCACCTTGCATGTAAGCAGTGATGTTGACTGACTGTGGATGTTAGAACGATGGTTCCTGTGACTTGAGGGCACAGCTAACCCATTGTCCTCTTATAACATACCCTAATTTTCCAGGTGTCTTTAGAAGCGTGACAGTACTATTAGCACACTCCCCCATAGGGAATAAATATAGCAATGTTTCTTGGTCCCCAAACACGAATCCTGACTTTTCCATTGTTATAGATTTCCACAGGCCACACTACAAAAAGAAAAGAATTTAAACAGTATTGAATACACCATGATGAGCCTCTCCAAAGAGTATCCAGTGTCTTTATACTTCAGGACCATGGTCATATTTACATTATTTGACTTGTAAAAATCAAATGTATATTTGAAATGGAAAATTTCTTTTAAAAATCAAGATTGAAATAAAGAACATTCCTCCCCCAATTCCAAAATGGCCAAGAAACATATTTTTATAAGTTCCTGGATATACTTGGAAAAGTCATTTAACCTTCCATTATGGGTCTCTGTTTCTTAAAATTCTGGAAAAATCAAGGCATTAGCTGGATTACCTCTGAAGCAACACAGTCCAGTAAAACTTTTCACAGTGAGAGAAATGTTCTATTTTGTTTCTATGTTGGAAACAAAATTTTAGATTTTGTTTAATTAAATTTAGTTTAACTTTTTTTTTCTTTTTCTTTCTTTCTTTTTTTTTTTTTTTTTTAGACAGAGTCTTACTCTGTCACCCTGGGTAAAATGCCCTAATGTCATAGCTCATAGCAACCTATGAACCCTAAACTTTTGGGCTCAAGCAATCCTCTTGCCTCAGCCTCCCGACTACAGGCACCCACCACAACACCTAGCTATTTTTTATGTTTATTTTCTTGTAGTAGAGATGGGGTTTCTCTCTAGCTCATCTTCAACTTCTGAGCTCAAGCAATCCACCTGCCTTGGCCTCTCAGGGTGCTGGGATTACATGCCTGAGCCACTTCCAGCCAGTTAGTTTAAATTGAAATAGCCACCTGTGCCTATTAGTTATGTGTCAGACAGGGCAGCTCTAAGGGGTCCCTTCTTAAGGACTATGGAAAGAGAGATGGAGGTCAATGCCATGAAACTCAGGGACCTTGGGACCCACATTTAGCTACCCCAATTTAGAGAGCCATTCCTCTGCTGAAAGGACACTGTCAGACGTGTCCAGCCGGGTGAGGAAGATCAGGCCACAGGCCCCAATACATGGCCACCTGCTTTATGGTTAAAGTAGCACCTGGGAATCCAAAGGAGAAAGGCATGAGGGGCTGGGTGAGCACTGATCAGGTACAACTACTTAGCAGCCAGCATGACACCAGGCAGGAAAGAACAGAGCAGCATCTCCCACACTCCAGCTGGCCTTCCCCGAGGTTCTCGGTCTTACTCCAGACAGCTTCGGACACCAGCAACGCACAGCTGTGGAGAAAACAGGACTTAGTCCAGTTAGATAAGGGAGCTGGCTCCCTGCCGCCAATCAATCAGAAAGCTTTTAAGATGAGAGTCTATGAAATATGTATTAAATACCAAAAAAAATGAATGCAATGAAGTTTTTCAACTTAGAAGCGCTCTTGGGAGCCAGGAGCCAGGTTCTCACAACATAAAACCTGCATTAAGATCTCATTCCAGACTGGATTCATATCCACCTTCCTAAGGGATCAGTGAGGTCCATAGGGGTATTTTCCCTTTTAGGGGGTGGGGGGATGGTCTGAAATTTGGTACTCTTCCCAAGAGCTAATTGCCTCTCTGAAAGAAACAAAGGCAACAGTAAAACACTCATTCGTGGCACTGCGTTTTGCACAATCACAGGCCTTTAAATTGCCACATTAAAAACTCTTCCCAACGCCACGTGGAGCAAGGCGATTATGTTTAATATAACCTTCTGGGTTTTGGTTTCATGCAGACCCACAAAGAATATGGAAACATGTAACTCCATCCTGCCCAAAGTACTTCTGCAGTTTGAGCCTCAATTAAAATGTTTGTTTACTTATCTGCTAATCTCATTATTATTTTTTTTTTCTAAATTCATTCTCAGTAAATGGGAGTACAGAATCTGACATCCAGTCATTTCTGAAATATGACCAAAATAGAAATCTGGAGAGAGAGCTATTCAACCAGGGGTGGGGTGGGGGGAGAAAATACATAAACTCCCAAATGAATGACTCCAAGTATCCTTTAATTTTCCTCTAACAGAAAACCATTTTCTGCCAGAAGGTATGTGCACAAAGGAGTAACTTTTTAGAAATTTACCAGTGATTTTATCATGGTAAATTGAGCCACAATCCCAATGAGAATACTTACTATTATTGCTAGAAATGCATAGAGCCTGTATTTATTTTCAGAGGGTTTGGTATCATTTTTATTAGTTGCTCTTCACAAAAAGCAAAACAGAAACCACCCTGAACCTCTAAGAGGTAGATCAGATTTTATCTCTCTCTCTCTTTCTTACTCCCACCCCCTTTCTCTCTTCTCTCTCTTTTCCATAAAAGGAAACCATAGCCGGTGATCCGCCCTGGGGTCAGTCAGCCCATGGGTGGCTGGTTTGGCACTAGCAGCTCTGGTCTCTCTGGACTCCCAGCTTACTGAAGTATTGCTGGAGCCTTCTCCTACGTCAGGGTGGACACACGCTCGTAGCTAGTAACTGCGCCAACAGACAAACCTTTCTGCCCGAATACTCCCCAGTGTCACCATCTGGCTGTCCCTGAGGGCTCAAAACTCCCTCACCAGTGAGACCTTCTAAGGTGATTCTTTTGGTTTCTTTGTAACTAACACCCGCTGGATGGAATCCAAGATCCTTCTTATTCCAAATTCTTTTCTATAGCAAGTAAGTCAGACTGTTATTTTTGCTATGATCTGGCCATGACTCCCAGGCTGTTCTGAAGTCCCTGATGTCTTCCCAGAGGCAGAATGTTCTTCAAGGAGAGAGTGACCCCAGTATCTGCCTGTCCAGGTTGGGGGAGGAAGAGCTTCCCAGGCCTGGCCAGGTCTGCCAGCAGGGTAGGCCCATCACTGTGCTCAGGAAGGCTGGAGAAGGGCCACTGTCAAGGTGGGCCCGTTCCTGCCTGCAGGCCACAGTGAGAACCCTGAGCATTGTCCCAAAGTCCCTTCCTGCTACGGATTCTGGGGCAGAGACCCCAGCCGCTAGAGAGCGACAGAGCAAGGTTAAGGAAACAAATGTTTGAAATAAGAGCCTTGGCTCTGCACTCACGTCTGCAAGTTAGCAAATCACCCACATCACCAGCAGCACAGTGGGCACGGGTCCCCACAGTGCTTCCCAAAGCCACCTCCAGGAGCCCCTTAGCAGAATCTGGGTTTCATCGTCACATAAATCTGAGAAACACTGGAGATTACGTTGCCCTCTTCCCAGAGTCCAGTTGGCACGTTCACATCTAGGAGATAATCTGCAGTAAAGAGCCCTCACTTTGTTCAACTCAGAGCTCCCCACGTTGGACCACTTGCAGATACTCTTTTTTTATGGGACTGAGTTACAGCGCATCTATCTCCTGAGATGTGTTTGTCCCTTCCTCTCCCAGGCCAGCCCTCCTGTGCAGGCCCCCTGCCCTTGGCACCTTTTAGTGAAGCCCAACCCATTTTCCACATGCCTCCCGTGGTCAGAGACCCACTGCACCGCTCTATGGCCTCCTGCAGTAAGACCGCCATCTCCCTCCCCCTCGGGAGCCTCCGTCATCAACACCGCACCCTCTCTCAGAAGCCGTCTTTCTCCCACTCACCAGGCCATTCCCGCCTTCCGCCGGGTCGGTCCTGGGAGAGGCTAAGAACAGGAGCTTCAGGCACAGATATAACTTTGGATCCTCTTTCCTTCCCCCATGGGCCATGTGGTTCAAACATCTCAGAGCCTTGGTTTTCTCATCTGCAGAGTGAGCACAATAGGACTCAACTGTTGGGATGTCGTGAGGATGGGGTGAGCCGATAACAGGTCAGCGTGCTGCCCTGCACACGGGAAACTCCACAAATAGGCATTATTTTTCTTTTGAGCCAAATACTCCCTGCTAAGCCCATTTCCAGATTCATGTTTATTCACACACACACACACACACACACACATATTCTAGGATTCCTTCACCGCCTTCCCACTACCTGGACCTTCCTTCTCCTCTAAGCCTGACCTACTCCCACCTCCCCCGGGAAAGGCCCATGCAGCTCAGCCCTGACCAGCGATGCTCCTGCAGCTGTGGCCTTAGCTGTCTTCTGACATTTCCAAACATTCTGTGGCATTTCCTGCCTGGTCTCTAATAGGGCTGCAAACCTTTGCAATCAGGGACCCCGTCCTCAGGCTCCACATGACCCATGGACTTGTGCTCTGCAGAGATGAGGCCTAGCCTGGGTGAAGATCCAACTTAGGGTGACCCTGGGTTCTTCCCACCCCACCCAGGCTCTTCCAAAGCCTTGTCAGTTCTCAGTGGGCTGTGACCTTTGAAGCCCCGCCCTTTTGGCACGTTCTAGGGAAGAAGGACTAACCTCAAAGGCCTGCTCTTGTTTTCACATCCCACACTTCAGAAGGGAAATCAACGAGCTGGTTGGGGGAATGGCTCCAACGCGCACATGGTGAGCACTATGTCTGGGCCTCCGGTGGATACCCCCGCTGGAAGGAGCCTCAACTGGGGGATCAGGTGAGGGCAACTGAAGATCACGCCCAGGGGGTATCGCCTCGTCACACGGGGAGAGCAGGAGGGCGCCCCAGAAGAGGAGCTCAAAGACAAAATGACCAGAAACCCCACGGCAGGCGGCACCAGGGGTGCTAGGAAGCAGGGAGTGACCCTCACCCCACCTGCTTCACCCCAGCTGAAGGCTTCAGCAAGTCCGGGGAGTCCTCCACTCTGGAGGCTGAGCCTTGGCCTCACACCTCCTCTCTCCACCCCACAGCACAGAGGGCCGCCTGCCAGCTGAAGCCTTGGGACCCCCTGGCAAGCCAGAGCTTCTTTTCACAGCAGGTGTGGCCCAGTGTCCCGTCAGGAATCCTCCCTCTTTGTGCCCACCACACACACACACACACACACACACAATCACATAGCCCTGGGGAGCATGGCCCTGTGGTACTACAGCAGACTACCCACATCTCAGCAGAACAGCAACTCAGAGGCCAAAGGCCAAGGACATTTTTCTCAGCAACAGGCCAATTTCTGCAAGGATCTCTCTCTTTTTACTGTGCTGCTCCACTTAGAAACGCACCTCCCAGCCGACACCAGCTGGGGTGACAACCCAGTGGGAGGTGTTAATCCTCTCAGGACTCCCCGTGAGCCTCCAGCCACCTCTCAGGGCTCCCCGTGAGCCCCCACCACCACACTCCCCTGAGGGCCATGGGGAGATCATCTCTCCTTCCCCTCCCACTGGCATGGGCCTGGGGGTGCCCCAATGCAGCGGGGCGAGCGTTTTTAAGCAATAGGGTCTTTTTCTAACTTCTATTTTAGAAAATCAGGTCTTCCCTAACACAGATGGAATGCCAAGGAATCCAAAGGAGCTTTCCTGAGCCAGGCTCTGGTCAAAGCGCCAAGGTTTCTTGTTCTCTTTCTGGTTCTCAGGCTTCTACTCGGCTCAGAGGTCCTTGTCCCTGTGCCTCTCCTCCCCTCTCTGATCACTGGCCAAAGTCTTCTGAGATAGCGACCCTGGCTGCCCTCTCTGCCAATAACCCACAGCTCCTTCTTCTCCGAATACCGAGCACACTTGCACTTACACACACGATGTGACATGCCTATCTGTGACAACAGCCTTCCAACCTTTCATCCTAGGTGCAGACAGCGTCACACGGCCTGCGTTGGAACGCCACAAGAGAGGGGCTGGGTGCCCTCATCGGTCTGTCAGCACCTCCTCATTAAGCCAAGCTAATTCACAGTGAGGAGCTGCCTTGCCTCCTACCCGCACCCCAGAGGATCTTCTTACTCAGCAGATGTTCATCTCTGTGCCCGCTGCAGGTGAAAAGAGCCTGTGACTTCCCTGGTGGGCCTGGGAAGGCAGCAGCAGATGGAGAATCGTGTCCTCCAGGATCCCCAGACACGGAATGGAAGAGACCCCGCCATGGGGCTAGAGGGTGCCTGGATGGCAGAGGGGTGGAGAAGTGCGGTTTCTCTCCGGGTCCAGGGTGAAGAGCAGGTTTCTAGGAATCTGATAACAGGTTACGGGCGAACTCTGCTGTTATCAACATGCACTCACTCTCCTGATTTTTTGTTTTTAACTTTAATTCTTAGAATGATGCACAGCAGATAAACTGTGAAACTTACTGTCTCAGTTGCAAAAGACAATTTCAAATTATTAGTAAGCAACTGGTGGTGGCAGAGGAGAGGGAAGCAGGGAGAGACATGGGAATGATAGTTGGGAGAACCGGAAGGTCAGACCAGAGACCCTCATTCCTGCCCATGTCTGCCTACATTCAGCGGTAGTAAACCATCAGCAAGACCAGAATCTGTTTCCCCGTGCCGGACAGGAAGGTGAGCTCCCTTCAGGGAGGGCTCAGCACAGAGCAGGAAGCCCAGGTCAGGGGCGGGGGTGGGGGTGGGGTACAGACACTGGGAGAACGGCTGGG
>CAUYPK010158302.1:0-34586 GCA_963574355.1 Loris lydekkerianus
AATGTAGAATGTAAATGTCTCAACACAATAACTGTGAAATTGCCAGGAAGGCTATGTTAACCAGTGTGATATAAATGTGTCAACCGGTCTGTGAAAGTAGTGTATGATGCCCCATGATCATATCAATGTACACAGCTATGACTTAATAAAAAAAAAAAAAGAAAGAAAGAAAAGAAACCACCACCACAAAGACATGTTCTTATAAAACCCATGTGAGAAGAAAGGGTGTTCTCCCCGTTTTCCCAGTGGCATCAGTAATCTCTACTTATTATAAATGAAATAACACATTTATACAGAACTGCAGCAGGCCATTTCAAGCAAATATTATTGATGTCTAAATCTACTTTTCTATTCAGAGATAAAGATCAATTTTTATATTAATTATAATGGAAATGAATAGCCTTATAAAAGTTATCATCCCCCAAAGCAACAATCTGGAAACCAATTACACCTGAATAGTGAATGATGAAAATGTTAAGCAACAGTAAGGCTTCTCATTCTAGAAGATCTACCCGCTAATTTCCCCCAGAAAAAGGGACAACTATAATGAAAATTACCATTTTCCATTTTAGACTCAGTTTATAAGGCTTAAAGTTTAGACTTTGTATAAGATACAGAGCAATGGCAAATATTTCAACTGACCACACCCTAAAAAAGTAATCGGTAACACAGCTTTCATTAGCACGCATTTCTGAAAGGCTATAAGGAAAACTAACTAACATAAGATGAAACAATTGCACATTTCCAACATGGTGGTATTCGTCATAGAGGGCTGAATATTAAATCAATTTCCTTTCTCTACTGGCATTTACAGATTCCTCAAGAACAGCTAAAATTGGATTTGATTCACAATAAATTTCAATTTACATAAAACTCCAGGGAAATATATGAGGCATACCAAAAGTCCTTTTCCAGATCAGAAAGTTCCTAATTTGCAGGATAAGATGGTGCAAATGCTTTCTTAAAATCCATTTTCAGAGTTTATGTTCATACAAAAAAGTTTATATACCCATATCAAGTGGTTATCCAGCCAAATACGGAAAATGTTTAAATGTAAAAAGTAAAAGGGAAAAGGGAAAGAAATGATAAGATGCCCAGAAAAAAATAACATATTAAAGCTTTGATAAAATGAGTCATTCAGATTTAGTTAACTACAGAGAAATGAAATTTAAATAAAAAGGAAGAGTATTTTTAAAACCTTTTCTAAGATAAGATGGATAACTTCAAATGCAGTCTTAGAACAGTGGGAAACCTTGAGTCCAGACAGAAGGAAAAGGTGGTATTATGGTTTAAAATTCCAATGAAAAGCACTCATGGCAAAATTCTATTCTAAGATAATTCACTGAAGAAGAAAAAAAAAGAAAACTCCCAAGATCAAATGCAGGATTGTTTTTCCTTTTCATTTACAGCTTAAAAGCTTCTTGGCAGCACTAGTAATCTGTCAGAAGGGGTGAAAAATTGTACTTAATAGATAATTTTAAGACTTTACTCAAAAGATGTTAATAAATAGACCGAAGCTGGGAGTTGGAAGTGGCACCAACAGTTCGATGAGCACAATGTTCTCCTTTTGCCGTCACCTGTTATAAATCTAAAAATGTGATCGCTATGCTGCATGTTTCTTGACTCTAAAATAAGCAAGAAGCTGTGAAAATGTTTCCAAGTTTCTAGGCCTCAAAGAAAAGAACAGAGAACTTATAAAGTGTGACAGCTTCAGCTGCCTTCACCAAGGGCAAGTTGTTTTTACATTTTTAAGCAGTTGATCTGAATAATGGAAATACGACCAGTTTCAAATTCTCAATGAGGATAAGTATGTTTCAAATGGCTTCTAAGACTCTGGATCTGATGAGCAATGTCTAGCGATGAGGCTGTTAGGGAATCTGGGTTTAGTTTATGGGAGGACTGCAACTTATAACATCCAGGATGTGAAATAGCACCTGGAAGCTCACTTCAAAAGCACAGTTTGCAACCATGAAGCAGCCAGGGTCAAAAAGAAGCGAACAACAATTCTCACATTAAAAGAACTGGCAGGGAGGCTGAATCAGGTGGGCATATTCAATCACTTTACTTGCCTGGACTGACTCTCCAGAAAGCAGTCCCTCAGACAGGTTAGGTCTTCTCCAGGGCTTGCATCTTTCAAGGAAAGACTTAGCAACCAGAGATTCTGAGCAATTTCTTTTGATTCTACATCTCATCTAAATGATGGGGCACACTATATTTAGAGAAGATGGTTCCTGTTTTAGTTCACAGCATCTCCTAGGGATGTCACAAAAGAAAGCCTTGTCTGCCTGGTCATTTGATTTGCAAGATCCCTGTGAGGATTAAAAGCATCTGTTCAGCGCACATCACTCACTTTTCTGAACTTCTTCAAGGACCAAGTTTCGCTTCTAAGCCAAACACACTGCTCCTCTCCTAGGGCTTTTATAAGAGCACGTTTTTTGCAGTGGTGGTTTTTGATAAAGTTGAAACTACAGAAGGTATTCCTTCTCTATTACGGCTTCAGGTAATTCTCTTCATGTGCCAGCTATAAATAACATGCAGTTTCCACATCTAGAACCTAAGGCTCTGAGATGTTATAACCCAAAATGTTGCAGTGTCAGGAAGAACTCCAATGAGCTCATCCCCACTTTGCAGGAGACATGTGAAGAAAAGGCAAAACGGCATGACCGGAGCTCCATCTATGCAATAGAGCCAGTCCCTCTCTACACAGAGCTCCCACTCTGGCCCCCACTTGTTTGTCTCCAGCAGACTGGGTACAGCTCTGTTTTGGCTGGTGTGTGTGGAAGAGGTGGGCAGGGAGTTCTGTGACAGTGTTCTGGCTTTCATTTATTTAATGCATAGTAAACCATGATGAATAGCCATGGATCCCCCTGGTCAAAGTCAAGCTTCAAAGTCACAGGTGAATATAGTTGAGCTCAAGGATTGCTCAAAGAGCATGAACTCTGGAAATAGACCACCTGTTAGGAACTCATCTTTGAAAAGAATTCTTGGGCAAGGTACTTGCCTTACTAGCCTCAGGCTTTTTAAAGGAGCTGGAAATGGTACCTACCCTGCAGATTATTGCCTTCATCTATTTGCATTGCTATAACAAAATATCTAAAACTCAGTAATTTATAAATCTATGCCTCATGATTTCGTAGGTCAGGAAGTCCATGATCAGGGCACTAGCATGACTGGCGAGAGCTGCTGTCTCCTTCCCAGATGGCACCTTTTGCTGCATCCACTGCAAGAGAGGGACGCTGTGTCTTCACACAGTGGAAGGAACCAGACGGGCAAGACAGTACTCCCTTCAACTTTGATCCTCCTTATCAGGGTGCTAATCCCATTCATGAGAGGAAAACACTCAAGACCAAATCTGTACTCAAGAGCAAATCTCCACCCAAGGCCATATCACTTTTTACTATTGCATTAGGGGTTAAGTCTCAACTTGAATTTTGGAGGGGACACCATCTTCAAACCATAGCAGTTATTAAATTAAATATTCTACATGCAGTACACAGAACAATGTCCAAGACAAAAGTTAAGTCAGAGTGGCTAATATTAATATAATTTTAATTTACACACATAATATACAAAGTGCCTTCTTGGAATTGAGAGATCTTGAAAATATATAGAAAGGGTAACATTAACAAAAAAAAAAAAAAAAAAAAAAGATTAAGGGATTCTAAGAATGAGAATAAGACCAAAAAATAAATAAATAAATAAAATTAAATTAAATCAGCAGTAAAGTCAGTGGTTAAATGGGAACTAGCACAATAACACTGGTACAAAATGTATCACATGGCGGCACCTGTGGCTCAAAGGGGTAGGATGCCGGTCCCATATGCCAGAGGTGGCAGGTTCAAACCCAGCCCCGGCCAAAAACCACATATACACACACAAATAAATAAATAAATAAATAAACAAAATGTTAAAAAAAAAAAAAGAACAAAATGTATCACGTGTGCGGGGGTGAGGAATCTGTGGCCTCAAGGTCACATGCAGCTGTCCAGATCCTCAAGTGCAGCTCCTTGACCAAACCTACACTTCACAGAACAATCCCTGTTTAATAGTATTTGTTCTTTAAAATTTGGATTTGGTCAAAAGGCTGTACTCAGGGAGCCAGAAGGCAGCATATGGCCTGGAGGCTGTAGGATCCCCACCCTTACTTGCCTAAGTGGTTTTCTTCCAGGTTCTAAAGAAGAACCCACTTGCTCTGAAGTTTATTTAATGTGTATTCTTGGTGGAGTGGGGCATGTGGGTGGCCATGTGTGTGCACGTGCATGTCTTTGCCTCTCTCTGTGCCACAAAGAAAGAAGCTGCAGTCAAGAGTTTGGAGAAGACAGGGTGTCCATCAAAAGCACACGAAACAAGACACGCTCTGTCCATCTGTTACTTGCAAAACTGAGAAGCTGGGCTCCATTCTGTAGATCACACTTTTAAAGAAGAAATGAGCAAACTGGAATGTGTTTGAAGGTGAGAGACAAGGATGGGGGAAGGGCCTCAGGCTATGAAAAATGCACAACAGTAAGAGGGAATGTGGGTGCTGGGTCTGGTGGAGGGAGTGGGAGCTGCACATGGCAGCCAACATAAGACCAAGTAAAGAGTACATGAGCAAGGGGAAGAGGTTACCTATAAACCCCTGGAATGTACTAAATAGCATGAGGGGGAGGTGACAAGGAGTTTCTAAGAACTCCACACTCATGCAGTTCCACAGATGACATGGGTTCGGTTTTATTCATTCAGTTAAGCCACACATTTTATGCATCAGTGATGTGTCAGGCAGGGGACATGACACTAAATAGGACGAAAAGACTTCCCATGGGAGAAGATTATACATGGAATATGTCGACTTATTTGAACAAAATGAGTAACAAAAACTCCCAAGTTTTACCTGGGGTCATGGACACCCAAGGTCAAGACAACATTTCCCAGATTCCCACGCAGCTAGGTAATGCACATGTGAAAAAATTCTGACAACAGGACAACACGGTGGGGGGAGGAGGAGAGAGAGGATTCAGGGAGGGTCAGGACATGCTCATAAAGAGAATAGGATATGCCCTATACTTTGTGCCTTCCAGCTGAGATAACGACATGGGTAACAGATGACAGAGTTATAAGACAGGAGTAGTTTGGCCCTCTGACAGGGTCACCTATGAGCCCTATATTGCCTGAGTACAGACTATTACATAAGAACACAATTTGCCAAATTGTTTAAACCGATGTTACCTAGACTATCTTACAGAAGATGAATGGGATTCCAGATACACAAGCCTCGAAAAGTTATTTTGATTTTCTGAATGGCAGAGTCAATATTAGAAAATCCAAGTTTTCGAGCACATGCAGGAATATAATCCACTCTGAGTGTTACTGAAGTATTCATCTCCTAAGACATTCTGACAGTCATCAGAATATGCTGTATCAGTGATTCTGATTCTAACTCATATATTTTTAAAACTATATATACATTTATTTGTATATATATGCATATATCAAATTTAATGTGATGAGAGTTGTGCTTATCACTGACACGTCTCGTTTTGTTCTAGCTAAAACACACATCCCCCTGCCACTGAAACCTAAACACCCAGTAGAATAAGCTAAATTGTGACTGCATCTTTCAGCCCATAAAATATTCAGAAATGAAAACACAGGTGCAAGAGTGAAAACCTGAGCCCAGCCTGACCCACATGTGGCTCCCTTGCAGAGAGGAAATTTGCTTTCCCTGGACTTGATGGCACAGATATCTAATGGGGTGAATTTCTACAGCAGAGACTATTTTCAAACTAGCTGATCTACTGATTATATGTTTGATATAAATGCCAAAGAAGGAAAAATCTGGTATCATTGAGGAGACAAGACAGAAATCTGTTAGATTATCTCATCATTTCCTATGGCTACTGGTGAGATACAGAGTCTAAAAACCACTTTAGAAAATGCAGGGAAACAGCAGGACTGCAGAGCAGTGGAAGAGGGAAAAGTCCCCATAGTTAATGTGAGTCACAACTCAATCGTCTTAGATCTTTTCTCAAGTTGACTGCTTCCGAGTAAAGCAGGAAGGAGTGACATGGTAATAATCAATTAATTGATCAGTGGAAACATCAACAGCCAACACTGCTGTCATCACTTACACTCACCAGATACTATGTGCAAAGTATACTTTGCGAAGAATCTCATTTTATCCCTTTATCTGTGAACTGCTATCATAGCTATTTTATACATGAAGGAAACTGAGGTTGACACGGATTCGTTCATTCAGAGCATAAAGAGTGCCCATCAGGTACCAAGTACAATTAGCAGTTAAGAACAAAAAAGACATGGTGTCTGCTGTCACAGACCTACCACGCTAACCGCAGAAGGCACAGACTCAAAACTCAGCATCACCTTGGCCACCATGTCCTTTGGATTTTGTGACTGTTAATTTTCTTAACCTTCAGGTGAAGAGAAAATGCACCCTTCTTCCCCCTTCCACGTAGATCAGGCCCCATCATTCCCTACTGCCTTATGCCTTCCCTGTTTTGCTTATTAATAATCCCTGATCAGCTCCTATAGACATGTGCTTGGGGGAGGGGGGAGATGTGCAAATCATAGGACAGCAGCAGAGGCTGAGCTCAAACAGTTTTGCTTCTCTGACCACAAATTCTTACCCATATGGGTTTCCTAATTGGCAGTTCCTCTCCAGACGGCCAACTCAACCATTCTGGAGGCTAGTTTCTTTAACTAAAAGTAAAGTTGCAAACAGGGGGTTGTTAACTTTTTTCTTTTTTTTAGAGACAAAGTCTCACTGGCATCACAGGTCACAGCAACATCAGATTCTTGGGCTCAAGCTATTCTCTTGCCTCAGCCTCCCGAATAGCTGGTACTACAGGCTCCCACCACAATGCTCGGCTTTTTTTTTTGTTGCAGTTTGGCCAGGGTGGGGTTTGAACCTGCTTGGCATCTACCCACTGAGCCACAGGCACTGCCCAAAGGGTAAACTTTTTTCTTGTGCTAGTCTTCGTCAAGATTAACCACGGCCTGCCTTCCAGGGGATCCTGAGACAAAGCAGACAACCCAAGCCCTTGGTGCCTGAGAAATCCCCCGGGAAAGCCAATCCAAATCAAAGAAATGGCAAGAGAAGTGAATTGTTTCTGCCTCTGTGATGGAGATTTCTGTGCAGGCAGTTGCAAGTGTTGAGGTCAAAAGGTAAGGGTTCCAGGCCCACTTCTTTCCTATGCTGTTCAGCTTTCCAGTCTCATGCCCCCTCAGTTTCCATCCCCTCAGCTGTAAAGTGAGAACACAAAACACTACAATGTTGGCTTAAAGTCTAGCTGTGATAACATAAATGAAATCATAAAAACAGTGCCTTGCACACAGTAAGAACTCAGTAAATGGCAGGATTAGATGTCATTATATTTGACCCTTTTAAAGGGTAGGGCCCTAAGCACTTGGTCAGCTCATGTGGGGAAGCTTATAATATATTTAAAGTATTCATATTCTCCTACATATTCCACCTAGCTAAGACGCCTGAGGCTGCCAGAAATAATCACGCTATTTGTGATCCTATGTTTATGCAACAGAAATGAAATGGAATTTTATGGTCTACTGTGTTCAACACCAATGCCCACACTGAGATAATTCCACGTAGTTCACTGTTTCAAGAATCTATGCAACATCTAGTCCCAAAATGCAGCTCTCAGGCTAGCAGAGCTTTACCAACTAACCATTGGCTTAAGAAAGGCGAAAGTCAGTCCTGCCTGTGTAAACCTCATGTGACAAATCCTCAGCAGCACATATGTAACTGACCCGGACAGTAAATGTGATTTTATTTGTTTTCAAATGTCTTAACGCAATAATCAAGTAAATGAGATGAAAGCTATTCTGATTGGTTTGATGTAAGCATGTCAGATTGTATAAAAAAATAAATCAACACATTGTACCCCACATATGCATAAATGTATTCATGATCTATGTGTATATGACTTATTTTTTAAAAAAAAGCAAAGAGATTTTAGTGGGGGAAAATATTTTTAGCAAGGAACATGTTTTAAATAGCAAAAAAAAAGTTTAAAAAAGTAAAATACAAACAATGAATAAATGCCATATTTAGGGGTACAATAAATCAATAAATGCTGCCAGCTCACAAGGAAGACAACATAGAAGAACTTTAGGCTGAAAGGTCTAATTTGAGATAAGAACAGGAATACCAAGGCCAGGAGCAGTGGCTCACCCCTGTAATTCTAGCACTCTGGGAGGCCAAGGCAGGTAGATTGCTTGAGCTCACAAGTTCAAGACCAGCCTGACCTCATCTCTAAAATAACTAGCCAGGCATTATGGAGGGCGCCTGTAGTCTCAGCTACTTGGGAGGCTGAGGCAAGAGAATTGCTTGAGCCCAAGAGTTTGAGGTTGCTGCGAGCTAAGACGCTACAGCACTCTACTGAGAGTGACCAAGTTAGACTATGTCACAATAAAAAAAAAATAAAAAAAAAAAGAACAGGAATAAGTTGTTGTTAAAGGTGAGTTTGTTATAAAATCCGCCCAACAAATCACTTGGATTAGACATTGCAAATGACAATAAGATCATCATTCCTGAACAATCTATTGGCATTCTTTTTGTGAGTGGAGGTGAAGGGGTGGGGAGGATGTTCCTTTTTCCCTCAGACACCAGAAAGTAAACAGCATTGACTCCATTGTCAGTTTGATGCTCCTCAAAAAATCTAATCGGGCTGTGTCATAAAGTTAACACACCGACTTGCTAAAAAAACAATGTCTCCTCAGGGCCACTTGACCTATCTTGACCTGTTTCCTTAGGTCAAGATAGAACAAGAGACCTATGAGTTATATATGCTTCACAAGTCCAGGGGCTCAAAACTAGCATTAGTTAAATACAACTCACATGGCAGTTCATGTGTTAAAACACCAGTCTCTGGGCGGAGACAGAGGATACAGCAAGGTCTGGGAGAGGTGGGATGGCGGCTGCAAGAGGAGACAGAGGTTTTGACTTGTGTCTGAGCCAGGCACACATAATGCTTTTCCAAAACAGCCAGTGGGTTTAGCTTAACTCTGGAGGTAGCAGAGAGGGTGATGTGGCCACAACTTAGCAACACAAGTACCTAAAAGGACTGTGGACATGCCACCACCTGCAGCACAAAATGAAATAGAGGAGCAATGTGTCTGTGCCAAGAAAGATTCTATTTTACCAAATGCTGTCAAGCAGGATTCTAGAAAAATGTCTATTCCTTTAATTAACTTACACCCCAAATTTATCAATTCAGTCAACATATGCTTATTGAGCACTTATTACATGGGTGGGGGGTTAAGAACAGAGAGAACAATCCTAAAGGAGCCAGAAGTCTGCCAGAGTCACTAGGAGTTAGCCACAAAGAGGAATGAACTTTCAAGTAGAAATGCTGAGGGGGAGAATGAGCGTAACATGTCCCGAGCCTTCCAGACACGGGGAGCAGAGAACTAAAAGGCAGATCAGGCCAGAGCAATGTGGCACAGCAGTGAGCGATACTGAAGCCTTCTTAAAGAAAACCAAGCTGGGAAGGCCAGCAAGAGCCCAGCCGCGTGGCCCACCAGGCAGGAGAGGGCCATGGGCCCCGCTATGCAAGGAACTGGGGGCCGTACTGCCTCTAAATAACTCCTGTAGTGGTGCCCTTTTTTAAACTGTAAGTTTAATGTACATTAAAGCACTCACAGATATAGCCCATGATGATACTTGGCTCCACAAGAAATACCTAGAGGCTACTAGTGTATACTCAGAGCTTTGAGGTCTTGTGTTTTCCACACACCTTTTCAGTATTCTCTATCCTTGCCTGCTTGTAATTTGTCTCTAACTGGCAGATGGAGAAAACAGTTGCTCATAGTAAGTCAGAATAAGAGGTAACACGTAAGAGCCAGTCATTCACCTTCAAGTGAGTCGATGCGATCGTGCGTGTGCTGTGAGGCCCTCAACACGCTCCCGAAAAGGACAGAGGGGGCCCCAGCTCTGACCTCCAGGAAATCACCAGCAGTCCTCCAGACAGAATTTGTTGGCAACTAGCTCTCTGGTGTCCCTGGGTTGAAATGTCTTTCAAAATGTCTTTTACCTTGAAGGTAAAAAGGCACATCAAATACATAGAACAATTTCTATAAATAGGAATCTTCTATATTCAAATGCTCCAAAAAACACACATAGCTGACACAGGCAAGATGGCTGTCATCGTCGAATTCTGTATGTACAGCTTTATTTATAGATACAGTGTAGGTAGCGCCATCTTTATCTTTCGCTATAAATACTTATACTGGCAATTGTCAACCAGATCTCTGAGAATTTAAAAGCAATTTGAAGGAGTAAAAAAAAAAACTTCATTCTCTGTTACTGTACCATTAAGTATGTCAATATCCAAGAACCCAGGGCAAGAATCAACATTACTAATAACTTTAATTAAAATCAGATGTTTCATTACTGATACTTTAATGCCCTTCATTTAGTCTAAACTGGTATCCATGACTCTGTATTCATATGATACAAAAGAAAACAAAGACAAATAAAAAGCAAGAAGCTGAACCCGAGTACATGAAAACTTCAATGTAGTTCACCGTCATGTTGCAAAGAGCCCCCTGCTGACTCCGGCCCCACAACTGCTGCACCCCTGGAGCTAGAGCAGGAGCAGGTGTCTGCACTGTCCTGTGGGATGCCCACACAGGGTCTCCTACAAAACCCTGCTTCATTTTCCCCACATATTTCTGTTAATCTCAGGTCACTTCTAAAATGAGTTTAACAATTTAATTCATCACTTTTTTGGGCAGTGACCCACAATGAAAAACTCACATCCGATGGACAATTTGGTTCCATGAAAGGGCTTTTCCCATAGGAAGCAGACAGTACAAAGCATACAGAACCAGAATGGGCTATTCTCACAAGTGAAGGTTGAGTTCCAATCCAGGCAAGGAACTTTCAGACTACATATGGGGGGTCATTTGGAAAATCACTGGATTAAAAGACAGTGACCATTAAAGAAATAATCTTATAAAAGCAATGTAATTTTTTCAAATTTAAACATAATTCTTCAGTAAATGGGAGTTTCATAATGGGAAAAAAACACTTCCTTCTCAGTCCCAAAGAAAAAACAGCCTCACATAAATGATGTTCCTTAGACGTCTCATATTTGCTATTTTTTAAAAAACAATGCTTTATACATGTGTTAAGTGGCTGATACATTTGTGACATGTTTTTGGTAATGTTAATAAATACCAAAACCTCAAGGCAGAACATTTGGTCTTGTTTTTTGTTTTTGTTTTTTTTTTTTGCAGTTTCTGGCCAGGCTGGGTTTGAACCCACCACCTCTGGCATATGGGGTCAGTGCCCTACTCCTTTGAGCCACAGGCACTGCCAACATTTGGTCTTGGTGATGCTCCTTCAGTGTTTCTCTTTTTGGGTGGAATATTCCTTTGTTGTGGAATACAATATTCTGTGTATCCCAGGCCATTTAGCAACATCCTCACCTCTGCCCACTGGATGCCAGTAGCAATATCCTCCCATTGTGACAACCCAGAATGTCTCCAGATACTGCCACATGTGGAATAGGAGAAGAGAAAAATAACCTGTGCTCGAGAACTACTGCACCACTCTGCTCAACTGTGCTATAATGAAATGACCTTTTATTACATCTATAGCTGCTGCAATATAGCTAATAACCTTTCTATAAATAGATCAAGACTGAAAAAGAGAGAAGACATTTTCCATCCTCTCCTTAGCTCCGATATCTTTAGAAATTAGAATCTAAAACTTTTTTAAAAAGCAATAAAAGCAAGAATGAAGACAAAAAGGGTAAACCACCCATGTTTCTGTCTTCTTAGTTACATTCTGGGCGAAGTATAAAAGCTTTCGTTTTATGGAGACTCCCTAACAGCATCCTATAATTTAAAAGCTCATAAACATCAGCAACTTGTTCTAGAAAATATGAGCCCCATTCCCGAAAGATGAATAAATCCTTTCCTCATGGAGTCTGACAATGGCTATGATTTTTCTTTTAGTAAATTCAAGGAATTTGATCTTCCAAATAGAGAGTAGGGGACTTTAAAAAATAGACTTGGTGATAAAATAATAAAATAGATGTAGAAAATGGATTTTCATCCTACATTCACTGGAGATAGGAAATTGTCACATTCTAAGGTCTGTATAGTTAGCAAGCACATTGGCATTATCTCAGGGTTTTATGACCTCTCCTAGGAGGGTCACCTTAGTCTAGAGGAGAGACTAGGCCTGCTGTATTTTACAACTTTCATGGTTTCTTAGGCATGTTACCAGTCTACAAGGAAAGGGAAAGAAAACCAACAAGGCCTGGGTAACCAGAGGGAGCTTGAAGCCCACTCAACTCTCTGCTTCATCCACCCAGTGACAAATGAAGTGACTATATATGAGACACTTAACCTCATGCCTCATGTGCCTTATAGCAGAAGAATAATGGTATGTAATCCATCATCTGGCTAATTTATCTTTCCCCACAACTTCGTGGAAATTCTCCTTCTTCCAGTTGGGTGGCTGAGACAGGCAGAAGGTCTGAGTTACAGATGGGTTCCTGGACACGGCCACCTTCTTTCCCCTCTTTAAGCATAAGTACACTTCACTGGGACAGGGCATCCAACTTTACTACGTAAACATTCATGAAATCTTTACAGACGAAATTTATCTACAGTTTCTACTAAACACTAAATGACTATTGTTGGAAGAAGTTAATCAGATTAACTATGAAAGTAACACAGATTTCTAACAGGCCTTAGTCTTATAAAGCAGGAAAATCTTATAGTGAGCTTTTAACCCTTATAGACAAACCACAGCAAATACAGCCTAGGGTTATTTTGTCCCAGTCCTGCTTAAAAGGCATGATTTTGCAGACTCAGATCGTTAGCAGCAAACCACAGCAAGTTCCTAAATGAAATCATGCACTTCTCAAAACCCAGCCAGCAAGTCCGCATAAATGGGATAGAGGGCTTCTGGCCGACACTTCCAGCCAAGTCCATCCTGTTTCCACAGTACAGGATATAACCATTCTCAAACAGCCAAGTGGGAAACCTGCCCAGCTGGCAGGGATAGTCTCCAATAGGCCTCTTCCACAGTTAGCTCACAACAGCACACCAGTTCATGAAATTCCAAGGGGCAGTGGAGAGCTGGGCCTTCGACTATCTCACAAAGGTGACTGCAGACACAGAGCTGTCACCTGGGACCTGAAGGTTATTATGTTTCCAGTTAGCCAGGCATTTATTTCCAGGGAACTCCTCAGTGTTTTGAGCAGAAGATACAACTAGGAGAGAGAAAAAAAAAATAGCCCTCCATGCTTTGGAAGCTAATATGCCTACTGATGGAGAAGATCAAATGAATAGAACAAAAAATAGAAGCAGAATTCTGAAATGGAATTTGGTTACTTGACTAGGGAGTTTCCTGAAGTCAGAAATAGAATTCCGATATTTGACAGTCATATGCACTCATAAAGCTGTGTGTTACAAATCACAGTAAATTATTTTCAAAATAAAGACAAAAAATGCCGTGTCACATATGCGCACTGTAATACAGGTAGAAATACTAAGTTCTGTTTTCATTCCCGCCCCTGGAGACTTTGGTTTTTTTATTTTTTTTGTATTTCATCCTCATAACATTGTGAACACTTGCTGGAGGTGAAATGGAATGAGAAGTGTCCTCTAAGTAAGTCTGATCCACTTTGAACGCTAAACACAATAAAATATACTAAGATTTGGATTCAATCTAGAACAGGTGCCCTCAAACTTTTTAAACAGGGGGCAATGCACAGTCCCTCAGACCGTCGGAGGGCTGGACTATATTTTAAAAACAAAAACTATGATCAAATTCCTATGCACACTGCACATATTTTATTTTGAAGTAAAAAAACAAAATGGGAACAAATACAATCACACTGCCTCATGTGGCCCGTGGGCCGCAGTTTGAGGACCCCTGATCTAGAATATCATTACAAACTAGAATTATAATGGTGTTACGTGAGTGGGAGTCAAGGGTGAACTGCTAACCACTCGTCTATTCTTTCACCAAGTCTCAGTTTAACCATGGATTTCCTTAAAGTGGACTTCATGAACCCCTCTCAACCAACACTTCTCAAACTTAAATGTGTCTGCAAATCTCTGGGGAATCTTGTTAAAATGCAGATTTGATTCTGATTCAGTAGTTCTGGGTGGGGTCTGAGTTCTGCAGTTCTAACAAGCTGGCAGGTAATGCTGTTGGTCAGGGGACAATGCTATGATAGCCAGGAGCCCATGATCCTATGGAAACACCGTTGGGCACTTCACCAACAGCCTGCCTTTTTCTAATAGCTGAAGGCACCGTGGCTTTGTTGGAACAGTAATGTGCTCAAGCCAATGGCTGAGTCAATGACTGGGCCAAGCCAGTCTTAGACTCCTAGTCTCAGAAGGCAGACCAGGCCTAGGGATAGGCAGGTGCTCCAACTCTGGCCAGTGGTTTTTAAGGAGAAGTTGGCTGGGCTTTCTGGGATGAAAAGTTGTCTTCCTTCCTCTCTAAGCTCTTGCTTTGGAGGCTGGGTTACAGCAGGCTAAGGAAGTCACTTTAGAAAACCATAAGGTGGCTAGGATGAAGACTACAGAGCACAGGCAGGGAGCAACAGAGTGGGGGCAGAGAGACAGCCAAGGTCACGGGTCGACATCTCGGCCCACATGCCAGGTCCACACCACCATCTGTTGCTGTAAATAAAGTTCTCCTAAGAAGCAGCCATGCCCTTTTGCTTACTGACTGTTTATGGTTGCTGTCTCAGTGAGCTTGGGCTGCTATAACAAAACGCCATGTGATTGGGTGGCTAAAACAACAGAAATTTATTTCTCACCATCTGAAGGCTGGGAAGTCCAAGATCAGGGTGCCAGCATGCTCAGAGGTATTCTTAATGTCATAAACTTCATGGCTTGCTGACAGCCAGCATCTTGTACAATCCCCATTTGGCAGAAAGAGAGATCTTATCTCTCCTGCCTCTTCTTATGAAGGCACTAATCCATTCCTGAGGGCTTCACCCTCATGACCTGTGACCTCCCAAAGGCTCCACTTCCAAATATCACTTTGAGGATTAGGGCTTCAACATACAAATTTTGGGGTAACATACTTGGTCCACAGCAGGTCATGTTTTTGTACTAAAATGTCACAGATGAGTAGTTAAAACAGAGACTTACAGACCCCCAAACCCTACATGATTTACTGTCTGGACCTGTTCAGAAAAACTTTGCTAACTCCTGGCCTACCTCATTAAATCACTTACCCACACACATCATCCAATCTTCCCTTTCATCTTTGTAATACTTCCAGCACAAGTAATTATTTCTTCCACGGTTTTCTTCACTGAGGGATGGTAAACTCCATGCCTGTCTTGCTCACTACTATCTGCCAATTTAGCACAGTGCCAGGCACACAGAAGGATGTTCAATAATTTGTGCAAATTGTAATTAAGCTCATACTTTTTAATCAAGAGGTTTTGAAGTTTCTGTTCCCTTCTCTGGCTCTTCTCTATTAAGGCATTTATTTAGAATGCTCTAAAAATGACAGTTCCTAATATAACCTCCTGTTAGTACAATAGCCTGCTTTTCATCCTCCACAAACTCCACTTCCTTCCTCCATGGCTGCTTGTAGGCAGGATAGAATCCAGTTTCCAAATCTGGACTTGCCATATCCAGAAGCAGTTGACCTTGCGACCTGGAAGTATGGGCCAGAATGTGCATGACCACTGGAACATTTTGGCAAGAAGTGTGATGGGCAGCCTGATTTCCAGCCAACTTGAGTCCACAGCACAGAGAGAACACACAGCAGTGGGCAGCCTTTGGTGAGTTCAAAAGGAAACATAAATTTTAAATAAAGGAAGAAAAGGAAAAAGAAGTAGGCGATCCAAAGATGGTAAAAACCCCAACTTCCTGCAGCGTAAGAACTGCCATAGGCTATCTTAAAGAGGCTTTTAAAAATGTTTATAAAATTGTCTTTATAGCAATATAGAATGCTGGAAATGGATGCTTCCTAGTTAGTTTCCAAGATGAATAGTTTCTTTGATAAAATTAGCAGTATATTCCCTCTATTATAGTTCGTAGCATAATAGCTTAGTGATGGAAACAAATAAGTTGTGGAGACAAAACTTGGCTGGAGTTCCTGCTTAGGGATCTAAATAAATCATATAGTCGTTCACAGCCTCAGTTTTCTAATCTATAAAATAGGCATAACCATGATAGTAGCTCCCTTACACATTGGCAAGATAGATACTTATTAGGTAATAGTAAGATATTTCCAAAATGAAATATCCCTCCTCACCCCTCCTTTTCCTTCTGACATGCTCCCTCCCGTGCTCTCCCCCTTCTCTCCCTCCCCCATTTCATTTATCTGTCCCTGAAAGGATATTACATGTAACAAATAAGCAGGCCAATTGCAGGCAGGATATTCTTCCTCAAGGGAGTATTAATAAGGAAGAGAGAGTTTCAATATGAGGCCTCTGCTTTTGAGAAAACCCTGGCCATTTCACTCAGCAAGTAAAGAAATACATAGAACAGCAAAATATCATGTATCTTTAAGTCCATTCTTGGCTCTATTCTGAACTTATTACTTATCAGCACGCAGCTCGGGGCCTCTGCCGACACACCTGCAAAGTAGAGATTAGTTTTGTGATGATTGAGGAAAACAGACACAAGTAGTTAAAGGGCTCGAATTATAGAAAAGATTGAGTTGGTATATCAGCATTGACTTAATAAATTTTAATCAGTGCTGCCTAAGCTCTAGGCAAAGGAAAACAACAGAGTATAAACAGTTAAATTCTGCTCCAGGGAATGAGAGAACACTGAGCAATGGCTAGTGGTAATAATTTTTATGAAGAAAATTAAAGGCAAGAGGGAGAAAAAATAGAGCAAGGATAACAAAAAAACAAAAGAAAACAAACAAACAAAAAAAACTATTTCAAAAATGCTTATTTAGCTATACAGTACAGCTATAACTTGCTGCTATCTTCCCAGAACTTTGGGAGGCTAAAATGAGAGGACTACTTGAGCTCAGGAGTTTGAGACCAGTTCTCAAACAAAATTCAATTCTCAGTTCTTCAGTTCTCTGACAAAAAATTCAATTCTCAATTCTTCTTCAATTCTCTGACAAAAAACCAACCAACCAAACAAACAAAAAACCCAGCAAACCAACCCTGTCTTTATCATAAATAAGAAAAATTAGCTGGGCATGGTGGGCTGCACCTGTAGTTTTAGCTACTCAGGAGGCTGAGGCAGGAGGATTGCTTCAATTTCCTGACCTCTAAGTATAGAATCCAGTACAGTTTGAACTTCCCTTATCCAAAATGCAATCCTTCAGATTCTGGAATATTTGCATATACATAATGACATTTTGAAGGTAGGACCCAAGACTAAATGTGAAATTCATTTATTTTTTATATGCGTATACCTTATACACATAGCCTAGGAGTAATTTTATGCAATAGTTTAAGTAATTTTGTGTGTGAAATAGTTTTGACTATGACATTTCACTTGAGGTCAGGTGTGAAATTTTCCACTTGTGATGTCATGTTGGTGTTCGAAAAGTTTCAAATTTGGAGCATTTTGGATTTCGAATTTTCAGATTACTGATGCTCATCTTGTAATGCCCCTCGACAAGGGCCAGCAATTGACCTCATTATTCATTACATTCCAAGATGCCATTTTCCATTTCATCTTTCTGTCATGGTAACAACTTACATATGTTCTCATTCCTTCATCATTTTGCTTTCAACATTTAACTCTTCATCAAGATTTATCTTCACTAGTATCTTAATGATTAAATTACAATCAAAGAAAATAAGGCTTTCCTGAAGCTAAATTGAGTAAGTTGTTCTCCTAAGATATGGATGGGAGGATGGGAGGGAGGGAGGGAGGAAGGGAGGAAGGGAGGAAGGGAGGGAGGAAGGAAGGAAGGAAGGAAGGAAGGAAGGAAGGAAGGAAGGAAGGAAGGAAGGAAGGAAAAAAGGGAAAGAAAAGAAGAGAAAAGAGACATGAAATAAATTGTCAAGAATTTTATTATAACGAGCCCCTCACAGAGCTCTAACACAAAGTGCCTATTGTAAGCCAAGATTTGTGATGTTCAGTGGAAAAAAAAGAAACCTTCCCACTGAACAGGAGATGCCAAAGTAAAACATATTTCACCAACTCTAAGATCATCAATTCAAAATTCAACTTTATTGAATGTATCATTAAAAAGGTTCAATGTATGGGCAAGATCTTAATGAACAGCATACCTCTGTTTTAAAATTGAACACATTTAAAACAGTTGAATAAAAGATAGGTTGGGCACAGTGGCTCATGCCTGTAGTTCCAGCTACTCAGGAGGCCAAGGCAGGAGGATCATTTAAACCCGAAAGTTCGAGGCTACCGAGAGCTATAATGGAGCCACCGCCCTCCAGCCTGGGCAGCAGAGCGAGAACATGTGTCTCCAAAACAAAAAAAAAAAAGTTTTTTTTCATCTCCAGAGGAATATGGAAAACCTCCATACCTTCCTCTCAATTTTGCTGTGGACATAAAATTTCTCCAAAAAATAAAGTCTTAAAAAATGATCTATCTTAAAATGGAGAATTACAACTATCACAACTCACCTGTGTACAAACTACAGCATTCAAACATTTAAAAGGAGCCTGAAAATGATGGAAAACATATGACGTTTCTTGACATGGGCTCCGAGAGACACTTAGTTGGAAATACTCTGGGAAGTGCGTTTGACAACGGAGGCAGGGTTTGTTCTACAACCGAGATGTGGAGACATGCAGGCACGAATAATCTCACCCAGGAATCATCTCCCTCTTCCACAAGAGTCTGTCACACTTTTCTAAAGCATTTGTATAGCTGGAGCATAGTCTGGCTTTATCCCAGTCATCCCTTCTGGTGATGGGTGACAATAAAGAGAATTTGCTAACTGGCGCCTGACACCCTAGTACCATCATATAATGATTTTTTTTTTCTTTTTTCTCATGAGTAACCGAAGGGATTGGCAGACAACAACCACTAGTCACTGCTTTTAAGTAAGCCCTGCAAAGTCAACTGCTTACTTTTCTTAAGGACAGGTGACACAGCTGAAGAGGGAAGAACGGAGGGAAGTACATTTAACAGCATTTCATCCAATTCCTTTAGGCTTTTTATTTAAAAAACACTGTAGACGGATAGATCAGTGGCTACGTAGGTCCACAGATAAATAAGAGAGACACTCTTCTCTTAGAAGCCATATAAGAAACAGAGGATCTTTCCCATGACTGGATCTAATCATGATTCCCCAGAGAACAGAACAGGACAGCTCAGAGCCATTTGCACTGGTTTTCTTTGCTGCCCTAAATGGAGCAGTTATCCATAGTATACTATAAGGGTCGTGGGCAAAACCTCCTTCCAGTTCAAGGCCACCATCAAGCAGGAAATACCATCTCGGAGCAAGGAATCTATCTGTTTAGATACAAGAGCTCCACATGTGGCAGAGTGATACACATATTACAGATACTGAATTTGCTTAGTGTTTGTTGCAGAATAAACAGGGAGGAACCATTTGGCCATTCTCTAGATATATTGCTATTTCTGCCCTATCCTTACTTTGCAGAGGCCAAAACACTTCCCATCATGCTTGAACAACCACATCTGTATCTCCAACCTCAACACAGCAACCTGGAAGGAAGCAAGAGACTGAGCTAATACCTGACAGCTGGACTCCATGTAAAAACAACACTCCTTCGCAACTCGCAACTCAGAACCCCGGCTTACCATGGACATTACTCCAGGAATCACAGGAAGAATTATAAGCTTAATGCCCTGACATTTGTAAACATTTCAGGCACATGGAACTGAGTTGAAAATGAACTCATCTACTGGGTGTGAGAGCATATTACAGAGATTTCCTAATCTCCTTCTTACAACCACTGAATTCTCCTTAAGAAGTCATTAAGAGCAACTACAGAAAGATAAGACCACATGTACAGAACCATGCTTTCCCCAGGAAATGAGGTCGGCTTTTTGACTCTCAGTGGAAAATAAATCAATATGGATCAGTTGGACAGCAAGATAAATGTTATGTTAGACAAAAGGGAAGGACAGACAAAAAGAAAGGTTTTAAATCACTATATATGTAATGGGTGGCAAGGGCATTTCCCACCCTTAGCCCTCAATCCATTCATGGTGTCTAGTTCAAATACAGCCATTCAAACATTACGGAGGAAGTGGCGCACAGTGGCTCACGTCTGTAATCTTAGCCCTCTGGGAAGATTCCTTGAGCTCAGGAGTTCAAGACTAGCCTGAACAAGAGTGAGACCCCACTTCTACTAAAAACAGAAAAATTAGCTGGGCGGATCCTGGTGGGCACCTGTAGTCCCAGCTACTCTGCAGGCTGAAACAGGAGGATTGCTAGAGCCCAGGAGTTTGAGGCTGCTGTGAGGTAGGTAGATTGATGGATGCCACTGTACTCTAGCCTGGGGCAGCAGAGTGAGTCTCTGTCTCAAAAAAATAAAAAACCCAAAACACCCTTATGGAGGTTAAGGAAGCTGTTCCAGGTTCCATCCTTGTCCAGGTGATTTCTGAGCTTACAGTTAACATTTAAAGATTTCATTAAGTACAAGTACCTTTCACAAACTATTTCCTATCCTCAGTATTAATAGAATAAGAGAAAATCATTGTGATATTTAGATAAGGTTAAGAAAGATTAATTGGTATATCTCAAGGTCATACAACTAAAAGATGGTGGCGCTAAATGTTAAATCTAGGTCTGTTGATTCAAACACCCAATGGGACACACATTTTCCAAGTACCATGATGCACTTGTACCAGCAATTGCACTATGGTACAAATACAAATATAATCACATACAAATAGACACATATTCAACATATGTATAAATACTCTCTCCTCTCTTCTATCTCTATATGTTTTCCATTCAATAATTCATTTTTTCTCATTTATAAAACTGATGAGTATTAATATATCTGTTTCTAAATTTATCTGTGTTGGGAACAACTTGGGCTTAACTCTTATTTCTTTCTGAGTTAGTCTCCCAAGTATGCTTCACTTTCACATTGATATGAAAATTTCCATCATTCTGTCCTGGGCTCAGTCCAAAATTTTCTTGTTGTCGTTTAGCATCTTGGAACATCTCTCTACCATCCCGCCTTTGCCCCATTTTTCCCCAAACTTCTATCAGTGGCCAAGTTATAGGGGAGGAGAATACAAGCCTTCTATAAATTGCCTCTTCTAACTTCTATTTTACTGAACTCAAAACTACACGATCTATTAGTTGCAGGATTTAATAGATCATATAATCTTTTATCAATGCTCTTTGGGTTCTTGACTTCAACCCAAAAAGCAAATCTTAAATAAAAATCCCACGCTTTTAAGGGGTACTTATCTAGTTTACAGGAGCCTCCAAATCCTGGCATATTAAAAGAAAAGGTGTGTTCCTAAACTTCACACGTGGCTCACACTAAGGTAGGGTGTCATTTTAGCAAGATGCAAAGAACCTGCAAGGCAAAGATGAGTTAGACAGAGAGCAACTGCCAGGCAATGTGGCATGTTCATCCCTTAAACACTCCATTTCATTCCAAGGTACCAAAATGATAATAGACTTTATTCTAATTGGATTGTCTGCAATGAGCCAATTTAAGTGCTAAATGCTGCGAATTATTCAGCCTGACATAGCATTGCACTGATGTGAGCCACTGCAGGGCAGGAGGTTTGTGAGTTCCCGAAGCATAAAGAGGAACCACACATCTCACTTGGCAGACCTCCACCGCACAGATTCATACTGTCGCAACAGCTGTGGGGGATCCAAAAAGCACTGGCTGTCACCTTGACCCAAAATACATCTGCCAGCATCCAGCCCCAAAAGACAGGCCAAAGGCTTCATAAGAGAACAGCTCAGAACACAAACAAAAGCTGTCCATGAGTATGGGCGTCAGTCACCATCAATTTGGTGCCACTGTTTTGGCATTTCCAGAATGTTACAATATTTAAACTTAAAAAATTAGGCAAAGGATTCACAAACAGTGATTAAAAGCTTGAGATCTGGAACGGAGGAAATGGATCTACCATGTGCTAGTTAGCTGACCCCAAAACAAATTACTTAATATTTTCATACCTCAGTTTCTTTGTTCTACAAATGGACAGGATAACAGTCCCCAGGTGATGTAGCCTTTAAGAGGATTCAGTAAAGTACATATGGGGATTGTGAACTTGTATGAAGCACAAGTTACCAATTTAAAACATATACTGATTCAAATATAAATATATACATAACAATAACAATATCATGTTCTCTTATAGAACAGATTTATGAGAGAAATAACTAAATGGGCATGTATGAAACTCCAACTTTAACCTAAATGATCACAATCTCATATTTGAGTAACTTTTATAAAAGTCCTTGATTTAAAACTGAGTTTATTCTCAGCACACTTTTGTCCAGCTTCACCTTGAGAAATCATTTATTTAAAAAACACAAGAGGGGGGGAAGTTTAAAACTGATGGTCCCTTGGGTACCATCTAGAACTATAATTGGGATTTTCAAAATCAATTCTAACTATGATAATATTGTTACTAAAATGCTTTTCAACAAAACTGCCCTACATCTGAATCAAACAATATTTTCAATAACTAGTATTTGACTCTATACACACAGCCAAATATATGTCTAGAATCATCTGAAAAATTCAATTTACAAATGCCAAGAAAGAAAAATACATGGCGAACTTTAAGACCTCAAAAAGAGATTGTTTCCTCACTTCCCGACTAAAGGATAAATTAAAAGTTCTCCCATGGCAAATGCAACAGACTGTATTTAAGCCAAGGGCATTAGGTACCATAATATTCATATCTAACTTAATTGTGTTCTAGATATTTTTTATGCATAAGAATTAACAACAGCCATGCACAGTGGCTCATGCCTATAATCCTAGCACTCTGGGAGTCAAGGTGGGTGTATTGCTTGAGCTCAGGAGTTTGAGACCAGCCTGAGCAAGAGTGAGACCACATCTCTAAAAATAGTTGGGCATTGTGGCCGGCACCTGTAGTCCTAGCTACTTGGGAGGCTGAAGCAAGAGAGTTGCTGGAGCCCGAGAGTTTGAGGTTGCTATTAGCTAGATGCCATGGCACTTTACTGAGGGTGACAAAGTGAGACTCTGTCTGTCTCAAAAAAAAAAAAAAACACAGGCAGCGCCTGTGGCTCAAAGGAGTAGGGGGCGCTGGCCCCATATGCCAGAGGTTGTAGGTTTAAACCCAGCTCCGGCCAAAAACTGCAAAACAAACAAACAAACAAACAAACAAAACCCCCAACAATTTAATAGTTTATTTGACTACTTTTCCCTCATACATGTTAAGTGACACATATTAATTAATATGTCTTAAAGTTTCTTCCTAAATAGATGTATTAATGCAAGAATAGGCTGCAATTATTTGAGCTTTTCAACTAGGAGTTACAAATGAAACCCAAGTTATCATAAGTTACGCATTACTAATTGGGATTTCCTACACATGTATTATTCAGGTTCTGGTATTTGACTTTAAATCAAGAGATAACATGATATGATGCTTTGTAAACTCCAATAATACCCTCTGAGACTTAGTGTTCTTTTTGAAAATTTAATTTCCATTTACACAGGATATCTGACAAATAATCAGATACTTCCTAAACCAGGAGGAGGAGGGAGCCTTGGGGAGAAGGAGATAGGAAGAGGAAAAAACAGTTCCTATAAGGCCAAACTCAGCAAAGGCTCAAACTACAGCTTCTGAACAAGAATTCACAAACGTTATTGTACTGATCTCCAGAAACAGGCTGAGGAATAAGAAGATGATGACAAATAAGATCTATATCACGGCTCTAATTACAGAACAACAACGCCTTCCTCCAATTTGAAGCCGTCTCTTGCTAAAAACAGCAAAGAAATATGAACATGTTCCACGTTAATGAGGATTTCAGTCGACTCCCCCACTGCTGCTATACTCAAGTCAACAGGAGAGAAATAGGAAAGGAGTCCTGAAATATTCAGAAAACTCGCAACAGGGAAAGTGGGTGCGAAAGACTGAACTGCTTCATAATATGCAAAGGAAAGGAAATGAAGATTTCCAAAACCAGGCCCATTTAATTATTATGTAAGTAATAGATGTGCATTTTAAAAGACTCAAACAATATGGTGATGTTTGGAGAAACATGAAATGCATCCCACAGAAAGCCCACATATTCCTTCCTCCCTGTCTACTCCCACTCTCCTCTTCAAAGGAGAGTTAACCATTTATTTGTTTTGTGCATATTCTTCCCTTCTTTCTATAAATTAAAATGATTTACAAAGTGAAATCATCAAACCTTTTTAAGGGCAACATTTAACTTCCTTGGAACTAGGAAGAAAAGAGAACTAAGAAGAGTGGGAAGACATTTTACTCCAAAGTGGAAAAACTAATATCGGTTCAGAACATCTTTATTCATAAAGTCCAAGACCATTGTGACTATTTAGGAGAAATACTTTCAGATGCTTAAACTTGGAGCTGAAAACAAGGAGATGGGAAAGTATCTGCCTCCCACTCGGCTGTATTCATAGCAGGAGGGAGACGCAGTCAATGATGACTACCAGATGGCGAGCAGCTACCAAATACGGCTGGGAGTCAGAATTCTCCAGAACGCTTCTCCAGAAATGAGCAGGGGGCAGAAAAGCAAAGTCCCTCGGGGTTACAAATTTGAACTAGGCCTTAACGTAGGAAACTCATCTCCAAGAATATTAATCATCTTTATATCTTACTCCAGCAGCCAACATGGAACCACAAAGAAGCAATATTAACTCAAGTAAAATGAATTCCCTCCAATACAGGGAAAGTAGGTCAAGGAAACCGGTAGAATCTCTATATTGACCTTCATTTGATTTCATTTGACTTCATTTGACTTTAAACATAAAGTCGATTCTAATAGAACCATTCAACTGAAGTCTTTTTCCACTCAAGATAGGAACTGCAGAGCAGAAGGCAAGCACCATCCCAATCCAAGGTTTCCACTCAGAAATAAACCAAGCCTCTGAGATACCACTGTGAAATAGACTCAATTAGGCTGAAAAGGGGAGGAGGGAGGTTTTCCTTTAGTTATAGCACAGACACAAAAGGGGACTCCTAGTCTCTGAGAGCTGAGCTCTTCTCTGAGACCACTCCTCTCAGTCTACAACAGCTTTGAATACCCAGAAATGCTCACTACTGAAAAGAAAGCCCCATGAAGAACTAAAAGCTGGGGCGCTTTCCCTTAGAGATCAGTAACATAATTGAGTCTGCTCACTTCAGGTTAAATGAATGAAGTCATGCTGGCCCAGCCAAAGGTGCTGCCCTGCTAAGGGATATGCTATCAATAGAAAAAGAGAATAGACCACTTGATTATCTTTTTTTGAAGACCACAAATGCAAGCTTACAAAGAGACAAAGGAAAAGAATACACATGGAAATAAGAGCAACTACTAAGGTCACACATGGAGATGTGGACAGCTGGTAGAGTGCATCTGCGGGAATTAGGAAAGGCTCCCATTGACAGGCAGCCACCATTTGCCTCCCTGGCTGGAGCTTTTGCTCAGTGAACAACATACTCAACTGTCCACTGCAACCCTTCACATGCACACATTCATTTTCTTTTACTTTCTTTGTTTTTCTTTCCTGGAGACAGAGTCTCACTCCATCACCCTAGGTAGAGTGCTGTGGCTTCATCATAGTTCACATCAACATCACTCTCTTGGGCTCAAGAGATTCCCCCAGCCTCAGGCTCCCAAATAGTTGGAACTACAGGCGCCCACCACAACACTTGGCTAGTTTTTCTATTTTTAGCAGAGACAGGGTCTTGCTCTTGCTCTGGCTGGTCTCAAACTTAAGAGCTTAAGCGATCCTCCCACCTCTAGGATTACAGGCATGAGCCACCATACCTGTTCATTTTATTTTCAGCATGAGAAAAATCAGTGAAAGGAACAGAAATTGGAACAAAAAAATTTAAATGGTGGGGGCAAAAAAAACCTTAAAACCAAAACATCAAGCCGTGACTTGATTCAAATCCACACAGTCCGTTTCCTCCCAGAAAACCAAAACAACCAGATCAAACTACTCTTGGAAAGAGTTGAGGCTCTGCATAATTTACATGCTTTAGAAGAAACCCTGAATTGCATAGAGAATGAAAAAATGCCAACCTCCCAAATCTAGCTCCCAGTTGACAAGAATAAGGGGAATTAAATATCAAAATTATACAGATTATTCAAGAATATCAAACAAAAAAGCAAAAAAAAAAAAAAAAAAAAAAAATCAGAAAACAGCCATAAAAGTTTTGGAAAAGATTGTTGGTCTTCTGTGCACAAAACTCAATCATAATGACAAATTCCAATGAATTTTTTCCTTTGCATTTTTTCCATTTTTCTGTTCCTTTCTTTTTTCTACATTAAAGGTAATTGAGTCATGCTTAAGTGACTCAATTTGAGTTCAGTAAGCAAAGCCTAATTCCAAATGATGCTGAGACACTACGGAATGCAAATGCATAAGTAACTTACAAATTTAAAAAGGAACCGAGGAAATCTACTCTCCATTACATGGATTCCGCCGTCTTTTCAGGGGACCATTTCTCCCCCAGTTGAAGAGAAGTGTTATTTTTGTTGTCTATCCTTTTGGTCTTAGCTGGGTAAAGGGCCCTAACTACATTTTAAATGGAAATTATACATAAAGAAGGAGTATTTCTAAAGCTCACTCTTTACTGTTGCATATTTTCTAAGAGTAACAAGAGATACGCTTAGAAACAAATCCTGTGAGAAATAGCTCCAAAAATAATGTGTAGCTAGATAACATCCTGACTTTTGCTCTTTATACCACTCACAAAAAGAAAAGATTTGATTACTGTAGGAGGGCATCAAAGGATTCACACTGACAATTTAGACAGAGGAAATTGAGGATGTAAATCGCCCTAGTGAAAAGTACACAGGTTTACCAGCAATGAAAGAAACACAAATTGAAATGACTTCAGCCCTACACTTCAGAGCTATTAAAATACAATGAAATTATAAAACTCCATTTTAGTAGAGCTCTAGATAAACAGGTCCACAGTGCTAGCAATGAAACCAACTTCAATCTTGCTAAACAATTTAGCAGCCTTTAATAAGAGCTGTTCACATGCAGTAATTCCAAAGAAATGACTCGGGGAAAAAAAGAAATTCATTTACAACCAAGAAGCACTACATTTCATTATAAAATCATAAACAACTTAAAATGTTTCAAAATAGAGAAATGATTATACAAACCACGACAGAGTAGACACTCTATGATATGCAAGCTAATTAAGTGTACAACACATCCCCTATTAAAAATAAATGTGTAGACAATGGTATCAGAAAGATGTGTATTTAAGAATATTTATTCAATCAACAAGATGAAGTGCAATTAAACATACTTGTATAGTACATGTAAAAAGCAGAATCAAAAATAGTTCCAAATGGACCAACTGATCCAAATTTAGTAAAAATGAGACAAGAGGCCAAAGCAATAACATTATTATTCAATGTGCCTATACTTTTATCACATTGTCAACAAATATTAATTACACTTCTATGTCTCAACTGCTTGGCTGGATACTTGAGATATGGTAGAAAGAAACAAAGGCACAGGTGGTGACCTCATGGAGTTCACTAACGCCTGCGCGCCCACACACTCCACAGGCTTGCTAGGTTGCCTAGGCTGGAGTTCAGTGGTTCATCATAGCTCACTGCAATTGCCTCGGCCTCCCTAGCAACTAGGACTCCAGGCAAGTGCCACCGTACCCCACTATACTTTTTTATGTTTTGTAGAGATGGAGTCTCCAACTCCTGCCCTCAAGTGAAACTCCTGTTTCAGCCTTCCAAACTGTTGTCATACACAAGTGAGCCACTACGCCTGGCCCTAATTTGTCTTTACACAAAAAATATATTAAATATTAGTTTATAAATATTAAAGAGTTTCAAAAAAGGAAGAAGTTGTTAAGGGGGAACACAGAGAGACCTAACTTAGCATGAAGGTCAAGGACAGCTTTCTGAAAGATGCCAAGGGAAATTTCACGAGGAAGCATTAATCAGGCAAAAGAGGGGGGAGAGAAAACAGCAGTCCTGGCAGAGGGAACAAAATGTGCTGGGCCCAGAGAAGGCACTACAAAGATAAGAAGGATAAGAAGGAAGCCTTCTGTGGCTAGAATCAAAGGGAGGACTGGAATCAAGTTTTAAATCATGGTGGAGGAGCCTTGAGACCCAGACAACATTCAGTCCTTCCACCTAAGTGTTAAGAGAAGCTGCTGACAGGCTTTAAACAGAGCAGTGACCCTACCTGCTTTGTTCAGGTTTCTTCCTGGCTGCCTTGCAGGGAGGCGGGACCTTCTGTGAAGAAAGCAGCTGTGAAACAACTGTACAGAAATAAGAATGACTTTGGGTTGTTAGAAGACAAAAAGAAACCCTTTGAGTGACCTCAGGTGGTATCTGGCAGTTACAAAGTCTGTGCCAAATACCAGAAGGAAATCTTCACCCCAAACTTCTTAAACATGGTTAAAAAAAAACACAGTCACCAACGGCAAGAAAAGGAAAATGCAATTTTTAAAACAGGAAAAGATTGAAATAGGTAGTTTCCAGGAGGAGAAAATCCAGTAGTTAAAGATGTAAGTTACCATTTTATACCCACTGGGTTGGCCAACATTAGAATACCAGGCAACGTGAATGACTGCTGGGAAGCTCATGTGAATCTTACACAAATAATGGTGGTGGGGAATGTGTACAGACATTTGTAACAAGTGATAGAGCAGATTTTAGTGAAATTCCTTAATAAGCAAATTCACTAAATTTGTAAAATTCATCAGTTTGCCAAAAATTCAAGCAACCCTACTTTGGGTGAAGGGATGGCTATGTAGGCATAAGCATGCACATGAACAAACATACATTTATATATAAAGATCCACAGGGCCACAGCTCTGAAGATGCTCAGGGGAGCAATACTGAGTGGAATAGGTTTTCCAATAGGTTATGGACAACCAGCCTGCCCCTCCCTATGCGTGTGGGTAAGTAAGAATGGGATGGACAGACATATGGAATACTACACAGCAATCCAAAGCAATGAACACGATGTATGTAAGGCAATGTGGGCAGATTTTGAAAGATGATGTTGATTTAAGATGCAAAATAAAGTGATGAGTTATAGAACACAAAAACAGTTATGTGAATTAAAAATACAACTAGTGAAAATCTTTGAAGAAAAAGGAATGAAATAAGAGTGAAGGAGAAAAATAGCGAAGTAAAATACAACAAACCACAAGAGGCCCCTTCACAAACCCAAATGACACTATATCATAAAGAAAATAATTAAACCCTCTGAACTGAACGTCTAAATTTGAAAAAAAAAGAAAAAGAAACATTTTTTTTTAGTGTAAGTCTCAAAACTATAGAACTACTAGAAGAAAACATAGGGGAAATGCTTCAGAACATTGATCTGGGAAAGATTTTATGGCTAAAACCTCAAAATTGTAGGCAATAAAAAATTAACAAGTGGGATTATATTAAACTAAAATGCTTCTACACAGAAAAAAAAAAAAAAACAATAAAAAATCAATTGCATGGAAAGACAACATATAGAATGGGAGAAAATAAATCCAAACTACAGATATGATAAACGATTAATCTACAGAATACACAACATTTCAAGCATCTCAACACAATTAAAAAAATACAATTTAAAAATGAGCAAATGATCCAAATGTACATTTCTCAATTGGAAACATACAAATGGCCAATGAAATATATGGGAAGTGATGAAAATATGTCAAATGGTATATAAAATCAGTGTATGGTGCCCATGATTGCATTAATTTACACAGCTATGATTTAATAATAAAGAAAAAAGAAAAAAAGAAAACTATTATCTGATTCAGCAAAGACCTCACTCATATCATTGCCAAATGAAGTTGCAACATACCTCTCCATCGTTTGACTTTTGTCTTACTGGTTAACTTAAAAGATATCAGCCAATATTTATGTTGGAACTATACTTCTTTGGCAGTGAAGTGAGCAACGTTTTTGTTGAAATAAATAGTAATCATGAAACTTTACCTTGGAAGTGAGGACAATGTAACCTAAAAATTCATACCTTCATATTAATTTGAAATAAAAGTAAACAGTAATCAAGTAATAAAAATAAAGAAATATATGGGAAGAAATGCTCAACATCACTCATCATCAAATGCAAAGCAAAACAATAATGAGGTATCATTTTAACCTAGCTAGGATGACTATTATCAAAAAGGCAAACAAATGCTGGTGAGGATGGGGAGAAAAATGTAATGTAAACTAGTACAGCCACTGTGGAGAACAGTACGAAGGTTCCTCAAAAGACTACAAAAAGAATGACCACAAGATCCAGCAATCCTACTTCTGAGAATTTATCCAAAGGGAAGGAAAGGATTACATTAGAAAGACATCTGCATGCCCATGTTTACTGCAGTACTATCACAATTGCCAAGATATGGAATCAACCTAGGTGTTCAACAACAGATGAATGGATTAAGAAAATGTAACATATATATACAGAAAAAATATTATTCGACCATAAAAACGGAATGACATCTTCTCATTTTTAGCAACATGGATGGAATTGGAGGACATTATGTTCCTTGAAATAAGCCAAGAACAGAAGTTAAATACTATATATGCTCACTTATATGAGGAAGCTAAAAACAAAACAAGTTGATCTCACAGAAATAAAAATAAAGATCCTGAACAAAGGACACTGGAGGCTGGGAAGGGTAGGGGCATGAGAAGTTTAGAGAGATTTGTTAAAGTATACAAAATTACATCTAGATGTGAGAAGTTCTAGTGTTCTATACCACTGTAGGATGACTGCAGTTACCAATAAAATGTTATACACAGTAGAACCTCTGTAAGATGACCATCCAAGGGACTGTAACTGGACGATAAAGAAATGTGGTCAACATAAGGAACTAGGCCTACTGTACTGATATGAACATGAGGTGCATGTCCAGTCTATGAAAATTAGGTCAACTTAAAAAGTTAGTCCATGTAGGGAGGTGGTCAACTATGGAGAGTCTACTGTGTATCAAGATGCCTATGGCTCAAAGGAGTAGGGCGCTGGCCCCATATGCCGGAGGTGGTGGTTTCAAACCCACCCTCGGCCAAAAACTGCAAAAAAAAAAAAAAAGAGAGACAAACAAAAAAAGAAATTTGATGATTTTAAAACCAACTTTTTTTTCAGACTAATATGAGAGCGCAAATGATTAGGTTACAATGTTTGCAATTGCTAGGTAAGGTCCCTGTTGTAATTGTGCCACGTACCCTTACACTGTATCCATTGGGGGAACACACCAATTCTCCTCCTTCCTCCCACCCAAATTGAATTAAGAATTGAGTTTTTCTCTTACGTGGGTATGTATTTGTTCGTCTACTGGCTTCATATTAGTATTGAGTACATTAAGTACTTGCTTCTCCATTCTTGGGATGCTTCACTAAGAAGAATGTGCTTCAACTCCATCCAGGTTAATGTAAAAGATGTAAAGTCTCCATCTTTTTACGCCTGAGTCGTATTCCATGGTATACACATACCAGTTTATTAATCCATTCATGCATTGATGGGTATCGGGGTTGCTTCAATATCTTAGTGATTATAAATTGAGTTGTGATATTTAATTTTTTTAAGTAATTAAAAAAATTGTTAATTTGCCATATAAAAATACCATGGCAGCAGTAACAGCAGTTATATTTCTCTAACAAATCCCATACACAGTAACTTTTTAATTATTACTTTGCTACCCTTCACATTTAAACTGCATGGTCTAAAAAAATTTAAAAACCTGAGATGACAGGGATTCATCTCATTCATATTAGGTTAGCCTAAGAGAACAGCTCCTTTATCGCCCAAGAAATGCTTATGTAATATGCATAGTTTGCATAACCTCTTACAACGGGAAATCTGGAATTCTTGGTAACAGAGCCTTCGAGTTGCCTACTGAAGAACCATGCCTAAGCACATGGTCTCTAAAGTGCTCAAATTATCTCAAAACTGGCCAAGAAATAAATCCAAGAATAGCCATGCCATTAAAAGTACCTGGAGTTCTCAAAGGAGGAAGAGAACTCCATTTCATTCTAACTCTATGAAAATCCAAATGCCTTTTCAGTGTTTCTGAGAAAGGATAGCATTATTTAATGACAGGGCAAGCCAGTGAGAGAACCCAAAATCTCACTGGGAGAGATGGGACAACATTCAGACCCCTCTGCCTTATCTCAGCCTCCCTGTTATGTCCACCAAAGTCAGGAACTTGAGACACATATAAGCATAAGCCTTGAAATGATTTAAATCTGCAATCACAGCAACATAATTAATGCTCTTTCTTTTAATGCCATTATTCATTTTTATGTAGACTGGTGGTAACTTCTACCTCACCAGCAGATTCTCATTATGTCTACTTAAGCACAGAAAATCAAATTAATTCATGTTTGCTTTCTTTCTATCTGCCCTTAATTCTTGCAGAGGAGAAACTCAGAAGCAGAAGGTTCCAGGTTTATTACTGTGCTGAGTCACTAAATTAGACGAGATTGAACTGTTGATCTGAAATTCCTCAAGCGCTAACCACGTCCTCCAGAGCTTCTTGGTGGAACTGGGGCAAATGTAGCCACAGGCCTCCCAACACGTATCTCACAACTAGATTTCCATTCCTAAAATACTGACTTTTAACCTTGCTTCAGACCTGTACGTTGGTCTTTGCTCAAAAGTTACAAAGGAAGTAATTCTTCAGCTTGATGACAATTAAGAAAAAACTTCCCCTGACAATCCAATTTCACATAAAAATCAGAGCAGCTGAGGAATTTCCTAGGCTGCTCATGATCAACTGCGTCCTTTTAATTACAGGGACTTTTCTCTGCATTTTGCTCATGATCCACTTGGGGTAGAACGATCTTCCTTACTAGAAATTTAAAAGAAAAGGATTTGCTATACTTTCCTGAAGCACAGGGTTTTGCCCATAAAAGGACCTTAAATTAAAAAAAAAAAAAAAATTCTCATTCAAGGATGACAAAGAGATTTCATCTTGAGCACCAATTTGACATGACTGATGGAGGCAGCTTGCAGAGCAGGGCTGAGAAGAATCAGGAGGGCACGTGTGGGCTCTGCGGGTAAGACGGCCTGATGGATCAGTGCCGTCTCCCTCAATCATGGAGGCAGCAAAGGGAGACCATGTGCCTGCGGACACAGAATTAAGGCTTCCCAGTTGTTGGGCTTAGAATTCGTCTGAGATTTGATAGCCCCCATAAGCTTTTCAGAACTAGAATACAAATCTGACATATTATTACAGATTTAAGCCCATAACTAATAAGTAATTGCTATCTTTGGAGTCCAACAGTTATTATATTCCAGAATGAGGGCTTATTATGAAGCACCATTAATGTAAAAACAAGGAGGAAGCAAATGGGCAGAGGGAGAACAAGCAGTACGCTGAAAAAATGTTAACCAAAATAACAACTTCTTGAGAAAATGCTGTGTAATTTCAACCTCTGTGTGTGTTTTAAGTTGTGCAAGTGTCAAAAGTGCAATCATGTCATTTACTGGTTCGATTGTTTTCTATGAAAGAAAAATAATATAGTTCTTTTACTCCAAAAGAAAGCAGGGATACTTTTCTTAATGTTGTAGCCAGGAGCAGATAGAGTTTTAAAAACCCTACTCAAATGTGTTATTATACATTTCTACAACAGGAATACAATCCCATAATTTTAAAATCCCAGGTCTCAAGATGTTTTCTTCAAATATGACTTCACTTTCTCCTCGGCAGAAAAAAATGGCTCCAACTTTGAGGATATCACATGTACTATGGGAGCTAAATGAAAACCAAAAAGTATAAAATACAATATATTCACGACTCTCTGGAAATAAAATAAATTAACGAAAAAATTAATATTTACATGATCCTTTCATAAGAGAATATTTTCTCCAAAGTACAAGGGACTTTCTTCCTGGACACATATTAAATGTGAAGTGAGAATGAAAATATTAAATGCTCTATTTCATCCAAAGGGGTATTTGGAAAGTCAAATGGACGGAGCTAAAGGGTGAAAAACCTGCTTTGTTTAATGACTCAGCTGGAAGATTCGTAACAGTACCTCAGCCATCTCTATTTACCCCACTATAGAAAAGTGTGAAAATCAATGAAGTTGGACAAATACATGAATCTCTTGGATTTGATATCAGAACCTCTCTCTTAAATCTATAGATCTTTTATTCCAATATAAGCAAAAACACAGAATGTTTGGGATATGCATTTAAGATACTGTTGGGGATTGAACTCCTGGCAAATATATAAAACCAAGAAAATGGATGATCAGTAAAATATATCAAACAACTAACTGTTAAAAGACCACCTTTAACCTGAGAAGATGAAAGTTCTATATAGAAAATGAAGTTTGGAAGGCAGACAAAAGATCCTGAGGGCTAGATGAACAATATCAAAAGAGGAAGGGAGGGGGGAGGTTAGGGTGGAGGGAGGGTAGTGGGTGGGGCCACATCTATGGTGCATCTTAGAATGGGTACAGGCGAAACTTACTAAATGCAGAATACAAATGCCTACATACAGTAACTAAGAAAATGCCA